>VZUI01033705.1:0-49966 GCA_013401135.1 Cettia cetti
CTGCTGGGGCACTGCCCAGGCTCCCCAGGGAATGGGCCCAGCCCCGAGGCTGCCAGAGCTGCAGGAGCCTTTGGACACCGCTCTCAGGGGTGCTCAGGGTGGGATTTTTGGGGGTCTGGGGTTGGACTGAGGGTCCCTGTGGGTCCCCTCCAGCTCAGGATATTGCCGGACTCTGTGGTTCCCCAAGGCTCACGGCATTGCCCCTTCCCTCCCCGCTGCAGGGCCTGCCCAGTCGGGGATCCTGACGGACCGGGAGGTGGTGAGCCTGTTCCTGCACTTCACCGTGAACCCGAAGCCGCGGGTGGAGTTCATCGACCGGCCCCGGTGCTGCCTGCGGGGCAAGGAGTGCAGCATCAGCCGCTTCCAGCAGGTGGAGAGCCGCTGGGGGTACAGTGGGACGAGTGACAGGATCAGGTCAGCTCTCGCGCCCATTCCCTCCCCTGGGCTCGTGTTCCTGAGCTTTCCACTGCTTTAGCTCTAAGCACGGGAGGTTCTGTGCCAGACCCCGACTCCCCACGTGTAAAACCCAGAGGGGAGCTGTTCTGCTGGGCAGAACCATCCCCTGGTGCACTGACCTGCATGTTGCTGCCACTTTGCATCTCTGTTGACAAAAGTTTCCAGGAAATGTAGCTCCCAGCACAGGCCCCTGGAAAGGGAGGGAAATAAACCCCCAAAGGCTTCCTGCAGCTTAGGGGCACATAAATAAGTTGTCACCAGTTGTCCCCCTGCCATGCTTTGTGGGGGACAGGTAACCATTGCTCCATCAGGTTGCTCCAGGTGTCAGTGTGGCTTCTTGGAGCCCCTTAATCTCTCCTGTTGGAAAGAGGGGTTGGAATAAATTCTGCTGTCACCCAGTTCAGACCTGAGCTTGTGGAGAACCAGCAGGACCCAGTTGTGACAGAGACTGGCAGGTGTGGCTGGAAAACGGTGCTTTGCAAGGCTTGTGTGGCCAGGGAATGAGAACAGGACAGGAGGGAATCAGGAAGCCTTGGTTCTTTCCTGATTTGTGTTTATTTTGGGTGGAAGGAGACAATGAAGCTCTTCACAATTTTTAAGATGGTTCTGTTGCACTGGAGCTGTTGGGATCCTCTACTCCATTCAGCCCTGGCAGTGGGAACTGCTTCCAGCTCCAAACACTTCCTGCTCCCACCTCTAACACTCACAGACCTTTTGGAACTTGGGTTTTACTCCAGGTTCAGCCTCTGCAGGGTGAGTTCCAACACTGAACATTCCATGCTGGCTGCAGAGCAGAGGCTTCCAGCCTGCCCCAGGTGTTTATTCTGGAAACACAACAGGGCTAAAAGAGTTGGTGGAGGGATGAAGAAACACTGGTGGCAGCTTGGCAGGCACTGAGGCTGCTGCTGCCTGAGAAGGTGGAGCTGTAGTGGGGTAAATACCCCCTTCCCCTTCTTCCTTGGGATTCCTGCACTCAGGAGTGACTGAATCCTTATGTCTGCTCTTGGTGGAATCCAGCAAATACCCAGCAGCACCTGAACAATTCCCCAGGGCTCAGCAGTGAAATACCAGTGGTGGTTGCTGGACAGAGCACTGTGAGGTGGGCATTGTTCCACATTCCCAGGCTGCCCTGCCTGGGCCTGGCAGGCATTTGGGGATGCTGTTTTGGCACAACTTGGAAACACTTCCTGAGCCTGGACCCTGAAATTTGGTGTTGGCATTGTGCAGCTTCGTGTTTCACACAAGCCCCCTGGGCCAGTCAGAGGTGTGAGTGTGCAGCTGATGGTTTCTGTGCAGGGTTCACCTCTTAACAAGGGCTGCACTTAAATCTGTGTAGGCTTGATTAAATTCTAGGTGTAAAATCAGCATAAGTGGAGATATTTGTCCTGATACCAGTTTTGTGCTGGAGTGACAAGTTTGGACTGACTTTCCTGCTCTCTTCCTGCAGGTTCTCAGTAAACAAAAGGATATTTGTAGTTGGGTTTGGATTATACGGATCCATACACGGGCCAACGGATTACCAAGTAAATATACAGGTAATTCTCTCTGCCACCTTAACAATCCCGGCTGGTTTAGGGGCTGGCAAACACTTCAGTGAGTCTGTAACAAAACGTGAGGTTCAGAGGGACTGTGTGTGTCCCTGGGCAGGGGGGCTGGCAGATGTAGCAAGGGCCAGATGGGGCACTGGGGATCAGAAGGATTATTGCTCTTGATTTTACTGCACACGTCACTGCAGCGTCTTCCCCAGGTCTGCTCCCAGCTTTGGGGCAGTTTGGGAAGCAGCTGTGCATGATTGCCCACCCCCAGCAGGCTGGGGGAGGCTCAGTTGTCTCAAGTCCATCATGATCTTGTCCAAAGAGCAGGTGGATCCCGTGGGTGCTGTGTGCCTGTTCTGGGTGCTCCTGTGCCACCCCAGTGCGGGTCACTGGAGAGGGACTGTCCCCAGGAGAGTTACTGCAGCACACAGGGCAGGTGTGATGAGCACAGGCTGTCAGCATTTCCTCCTTGATTGTCAGGGCTCATCCTGCTGCCCTGAGCTCTTGGGGAAAAGGGTCTGAGCACAGTGTGGGCTTGCAGTGCTGTCTGCCAGCCTGGGGGTGAGGAGGGGGTGTCCTGGCCTGGCTGGGGCCTGAGCCCACAGCTCTGTGGTGACCTCGGAGGGGCCCAGAGCAGCTGTGGCTGCCCCATCCCTGAACATTCAAGTCCAGGATGTGGCTTGGAGCAACCTGGGGTAGTGGGTGGCATCCCTGCCCCTGGCAGGGGGGCTGGAGATGGACGATCCTTAAGGTCCCTTCCAACCCAAAGGTGGGATTGTGTGGTTCTGTGATCGTGGCATTGATGAGGGCCACGAGTAATGGCCAGTGCAGTCAGCACAGGGCTGGTCAATCTGGGAGTGCCTGGGGCTCAGCCAGCTCAGGGACACCCACGTGTCAGGGCTGGCAGTGTCCAAGGCTGCAGATGAAAGGCTGGCCCTGTGTTGCAGATCATCCACACGGACAGCAACACGGTCCTGGGGCAGAACGACACCGGCTTCAGCTGTGACGGATCCTCCAACACCTTCCGGGTCATGTTCAAGGAGCCTGTCGAGATCCTACCCAACGTCAACTACACAGCCTGTGCTACTCTAAAGGTACCTCTCGGGGTGGGGTGAGGTGCAGGCAGGTGAGGGCACCTGCTGTAGGTCTCCAGTGCAACCTGGGCCTTGCTCTGTGTCCTTCAGGCCAGAGGTGCAATGGCCAAGGTCTCTGTGTGACCTGCTGCTGCCATGAGCTCGTTCACCACCAGCACTCAGAGCTGGTTTATGACTTCTCACAGCACTGAACAGATGTTTCACTGAGGAGGGCATGGGGTGACTGAGCTGTCAGTCCTGCAGGTGTGTAATCCAGAGCCTGCTGCAGTGGCCTCAAAAACTTCATATTTAGCTGTTGAGACCTGGTTAAATTAGTGTTTAGTTCTGACAGAGATGAGATTGAGCTCAGAATACCTGAAGTGCATATCCAGGAGGAAAAGGGAGGAACTGAGATCCCCACCAGCGAGCCTGGGCAGCAGCAGGGTCCTGACCTGTTCTTGTCTCCCGTGACCCCTGCAGGGTCCAGATTCCCACTATGGAACCAAAGGACTGCGCAAAGTAATCCACGAATCACCAACAACGGGAGCCAAAACCTGCTTTACGTTCTGTTACGCGGCTGGGAACAACAACGGCACCTCCGTGGAGGATGGACAAATCCCAGAGATCATCTTCTACACATAGTGCCACTGCCAGCCCGCCCTGGACTCGACTCCTCCCCGTCACCTCCCAAACTAAATCTCTGGCTGAGTTTGACCACACCAATTGGAGCCACACTAGCCAAAGGTCTCAGTGAAATCATTTCAAAGCTCATGTTCTGCCTTGTGCTAGTGCTGCTGCTGCTCTCAGGTGCCAGGCGAGCTGGTGTCCCAGTGCAGGCCAGCTGGTGTCCCAGTACCATTCGTAGGTTGTCTGTGGCTTGTTGTTTTTCACCTCCTGATTAACCCTATCTAACAACGTGTGTTTTTTGGACTGTAATGAATGTAGATGCTTTTCCACCGGGCAGAAGCGAGGCAACGAGCGGCTCTGGTTGTGGTTTCACTTGCCATGAGGAGATGGTCCTGCAGACAGACTCAGTCAGGGCTGGGTGGCCCCTGCTCTGCTCCAGCTCAGCAGTCCAGGCCAGACTGCAGGGCTTGGCCAGCCCGTGTCTGGCACCTTCCCTGCCAGCAGCCTCAGCACACAGAGCCGCCTTCAAAAGTCACAGAAAGTGGCCTTTTCCCTGAGGCTTTGCTGTTCCAGCACTACACAGGCTTGGAGACCTCAAACCTGAGCTCCTCTGGAGGGACCGTGGCATTTTCCTGCTCTTCTCACCGATCTGTGACAATCTTCACCTGGGGCAGTTGGTGGCAGCGAGGTGACCTCCCTGCAGAGTGGTAAGGGGCAACAGCCTGGCTGGGCAGGCCCTGCTGCATTCTGAATCCCGTGGTGCTGCTTCCAAACCCCTGGCACATCCCAAGTGCTGGGTGATGCTCAGCTCAGCCCTGAGCAGCCCCAGCTCTGTAGTTACTGGGTCGTTGTCCTTTGCAGAGTGCCAGGGTTTGTCAGTTGAAGCAGAAGGGCACCTGCCTCACCTGTTCCCGGGCATTCCTGCAGTTTCCATGCACGTTTCCATGCATTTCCCTCTGTTCCTGTGCATTGCTGCCCCGCCCCTGCTGCCCTGATGGAAGCAGGAGGAGAGGCTGGATGTGCACCTGCCTGTTACCTGTAACACAGCAGATGGACAAGGATTTACCAAACGGTTCAGGAAAACGTGGAATGTTCTCCCTGCTGGCGTGTGTTTGCACACTGCCTGTTGGCCAGGCACAGGAGGGAGATCACAAACATCACCTGCTGAGCTGTGGAGCTCGATGACCTGGAAGAAACCCCTTGTACCCATTCAGAGCCCGCTGCTTTTCCCTGGGCTGCCTGAGCAGCCCCACCCTCACTGCCACGAGTGAAGACCATGAGACTCTTCCTCTCCTCCTCTGCAGAGGAAGCTGGAATTAAGCTCAGCCTGGCAGGAAGATCAGAGCTGCTGGAGTCTGTGTGGGACTGGCTGGGGTGGTGCTGCCTCAGGGCCCCTTCTCCGACCTCCTGCTCCAGCACACGGAGCCATTGCCACTCTCTGGGCAGCTGCTGCCACTGGATTTCCCTGCTGGAAGTCAAAACCTGGCTGTCCTTGGCTGGAGCACGGCTTCTCCTCCTCTTCCTACTGCCCCAGCCGGGACCCTGGGGCTGTGCTGGCTGGAGCCTCCTGCTCAGCCATGCAGCAGCAGCCTGGGAGTGCCCTGCACCTCCTCCCCAGTAGCTGTTAGAGATGGCCAGAGTGTGTTCCGGGCTCCAGGGAGATGGTGTGAGCTGTGTATTGACAGCCTGCTTCCAGGTGGGATGGTTCTAATACAGCCAGTACTAAAAATGTAGAAAAAAACCCCCAACCCTGGCTCCATGACCTGGTGCCTGAAGCTGACTCTGTGCAATGCAAACAGGGGTGAGCTGGATTCACAGCCCAGGCTCTGGGTCCGTCAGGATGTCCTTGGTGCCTGCTCCTGTCACCACCCCTGTCCCAGAGGTGGTGGGAATGTGACTGCTGGCAGCCTGCACCTTCCCTGGGGGGTCTGATCTGGGTTCTGCACCTTGGGGTGTCAGGTACAGGTAGAAATAGTGGAATAATTGGAATTTGAGAGAAGCAGAGCTGTGCACTTGGCTTTGGGAAGAGCAGGGCTGGGGCTGGCCCTGCCCAGCTGCAGTGGGAGTGTCCTGCTGGCTGTTCCCTGGAAGTTCTGTTCTCATTATTATTTTGTTACTCAAATTCTCTTCCCAAATCCCACCTTCCTGCCCTCCCTGCGCGTGGGGCAGGTCTGGCAGCTTGTCCTGTCACGGAGGGAGAGGAGACAAACTCTGAACTACACCTGAGCAACTTCTGTTCTTACGGCTTTTCTGCAGTTTGATGCAATTCTGGCTTTTGTAGATAGATGAATGTAATTCCTTGTTGGACATGCCTGTTCCTAGAAGTATGAGCCATTCTGTTGTACCACGTCACCTTCCGAGCAGAGCGGGCCCCGCCCGGCTCCTGTGCTATTGATGAATGTATCCGATGCTCTCGTCCCGTGTTCACACTCTGCTTTTTGGCCAGCTTTGTGATTTGTAAATAGGAAAACAATAAAGACAGCGAGGTTGTCTTTACAGAGTTTGTGATTGGAGGAGAGTGTCTGGTCTGTGATACCCAGCACAGAGAGGCTGTGGGGGCTGCTGGAGCAGGGATGAGGATTGGGCTCTGCCCAGAGCAGCACCTGTGCTCAGCACAGCTCCCCCTGGAGCCAGCAGGGCCCTGCCCTTGGCCCGCAGGGAGCAGTGGGGCCGTGGTGAACGTGAGCCCCTGGGCCAGGAGCAGCTTCCCAGCGCTCCAGACCGTGCTGGAGCTCAGCCTCGGGGCCCTGCAGGGCCAGGGGCAGGGGGAGCCCAGGCCAGCCCCTCTGCTCTCACCCTGCCCACACTCTGCCCACCAAGGCACAGGGTCCTGGGCCCTCAGCTGGATCATGCTGGACACAGCACAACGTCCTGGCCTTCTTCCTCCTCCTCCTTGATGC
The DNA here is from genome assembly GCA_013401135.1 of Cettia cetti. Taxonomy (NCBI): domain Eukaryota; kingdom Metazoa; phylum Chordata; class Aves; order Passeriformes; family Sylviidae; genus Cettia; species Cettia cetti. The sequence continues at coordinate 6,592 of VZUI01033705.1, forward strand.
CAGGGGCTCCCCCAGCTCCCAGCTGTGGTCCCAGGCTGGACCCTCATTCCAAGTCCTGCCCCTGCCAGAGCACTGAGCTCAGCTGGGAATTACCTTCCTCCACCATCACCTTCCTCTCGGGATTTACAGGAGCCTGGGGAGGGCAACCCAGAGCCATCGGCTTTGCTGCTCTTCCCCTGACCTGTCCCCAAGAGATTTTCCTCCTGCTGCTCCAGGAAAGGCTCCTGGGCAGGGAGCCCCTGCGAGGGGCTGTTGCTCCCACCCACTGCTGAGGGCACCTGTAACACAAAGGGGGTGCTTGGGCAACGTCCTCACCCTTTGGAGCCACACAGTAAAGCACAGAAGAATGTGTTGGGTTTTAAAGATTTTTATTTTAAATTTTTTTGTTTGTTTTTATTTAAAAAAAAAGCCCCTAAATTCTATGGCTTCCAGGAAGCATCAGAGAAATTGAAATGCCATTTCTGTACACTTGGTTTTAAAGCAGTAACTAAACTCGCAATGGAACAAACGCTCTCACGTACAATCGCAGTATTTGGACTCCTCGCTGGAAGGACAGAGAGTCCCAGGCTCGGGCGGCAGAGGGTGTGCGGGGAGCCGGGCACCCCGGGCATTGCGGGCACCCCCTCGTGGCCGCTTCCCTTCCCCTCCGCGGCTCCTCTTCGGCCTCTGCCGGGGCTGCTCTGAGCCGACGCGCTGACAAGGGACCACTTCCAGTGAAAATTTTAAGGCGATTTTTAAAATTCGTTTGTTCGCCTCGCTGGGGACACGAGGTCAAACGTTGCACGTCCCCTTCCAGCCGTGGCCAGGGACGCAGCAGCAGCTGGGGCTGCCCTGGCTGCCGCAGCCCGGACAAGCCAAAGCCGGGGTCAATCCCGAATTTCGGATGAAGAGGGGTCCTGGGGAGGGCACGGCCCCATGGGAGGCTCCACGCCCCCCCAGCCCCCCCTCCGAGATGGTCAGTTTTGACAAATGTTTCAAAGCAGCCACAGATGGTCCCATCCCTCCCCCGCCCCCCCAGCACAGCCTCAGCCCCTTCTCTTGGGGCAGAACAACAGGGTTTTGGTAAAGATAAAGTGTGTCCCCCCCCAATGTGTCACGATCAATACACACAACAGCGCACGGGGTCAGTCACGTGGGGAGCTGCAGTGCCCTGGGTGGCGAGGAACGGGGGTGCGGGGGTGTCTGTGTGTCAGTCCCAAAACCTGCATTTCCCCCAGCCCCAGGGGCCGGCCCGGAGGGTCCCGCGGAGGGGGGATGCCATGGTGGGGGATTCCACGCTGGCAGAGCCACTCCACCCCGGTGCCCTTCACCGCCCGGCCCCCAGCCCCGCGGGGGCCCCGGGGGGCTCAGGCTGTAAAACCTAGAGGCCGATCAAGCCCTGCCCACACCTACAGCTGTTGCGGAAACAACCAGCCCCAAGACACGGCAGCACCAGAGACGAGGCTACTTTGCTTCCCCTCCCTGCTTTGCCACCGCCATTCATGGGTCCCTTTGGTCTCGGCCGTCCCTGTCCCTGTGTCCCCCAGTCCCTGGGAGTCTCGCACCTGCTCTCGGCGGGACCGGACGGCGCCTGTATTGCTCGCAAAAGTGCATCGTAAATGATCTGTAAACGCGTTTCCTCTCCCCGCCCCGCGCGCCCCCGGCTCTCCCCGCCCGACGCTCGTCACCGGCCCGACCGAGGGGGACCCGGCGGGGACGCGGGGCGGGGCCGCAAGGAAGAGCAGAATTCGGTAACACTGAAGATGACGGTCAAAGACTGACGACTCAGCACTCTGCACCGAGACTCACTTTAAATTAACTTAAGAGACAAAGAAGCAACAGAAAAAAAAAATATTCCTCCTTAGCCCACTGCTCTCGAAATTGTCTTCGTCTTCTTCTGACAGCGACGGGTCAGAGTCTGTAGTTGATCCCCATTTCAGACCGATTATAAACTCAAAGCAAGTGACACCGTGGGTTTTTCTCTTTCTTTTTTTCTGTTTGACGGACGCAGGAACTTCAGCGAAGTTGGGCTTGGTTCGAGTAAACGGCCACAAGTGGCGGAGGAAAGGACAAGCAGTTTGGGGAGGCCCCGCTCCCCATCTGCGCGTGGGGCGCTGGGGGAGCCCGTCCGGCCCGGCCCCCCCGTCCCCGTCCAGCCCGAGGGGCCGTTGGCTCCGCGGGTCAAGATCCAGCACGGCCAGAGGGAGAGGAGCCGTGGCTCCCCGCCCCGCCCGGCCCCGGCAGCTCACTTGCGACGCTTGGTGGTTTTCCTCTTCCTTCTCTTGAAGAAACAGCAGCACCTGGGGACAGAGGGGACCCGTCAGCGCCGGGGCCACGGCACGGAGGGTGCAGCAGCCCCGGGGTCAGAGAGGACAGCAACCCCTCAGTGCTTTGGTGAGCCCCACAAGGGCAGAGCTGCTCCACCGAGTGCCGCGGGTACACGGCAGGGGCTGGACTGGGAGCACCACAACGGCAACCAAAAGTGACACCTGCCACAGCAAAGGGCACCGACCAGGGGAGTGACACTGACTGACCACGGGAGTGACACTGACCGTGGCACGCAAGGCCAGCCACGTGGCCAGAGGCAGGGCCAGGCAGGGATTCCAGAGAAAGGGCAGTCCCAGATCCATCCCTGCCCCTCTGTGCAGGAGCCTTGGGCAGGGTGAGGTGGGAAGGGCTGGGGTGGTGGTGGCCCTGCAGGGACGCCCCTCACGGGGTGCCAGGGGACAGCTGGGCTGTTGCTCCCCCGAGGGCACTGGACAAGGCATCTGGGGCAGCTGCTGACCCCTCCTCCAGCCCAGCACTGGCCAGGGGGCAGCGGGGCTGGGCCTTACTTTGTATCGTCTGTCACCTCCACCTCGGTGGGGGCTGTGATGGGGGCGTTCGAATGTCCTGCCGTCGGGTCATCTGTGTTCAGCTCTCCGTTGGTGGAGCTCATCACCTGGGGGGAGACGAGTGTCAGCAGGGGCAGCCCGGGGGTCTGCAGCCCTTCCCCTCCCTGGCAGGGCACAGGAGCCACCCAGGAGACCAGCCAGCTTTGCCCAGGAGCACCGAGGTGCCCTTGGTGGCAGGATGGTGCCCACACCGTGTTTGGCCTCAGTGCTGAGCTCTCCCCAAGAGCCCCATCGCACAGAGAAGTCTGAGCCCCTTAGAATGTCCCTGGAAGGATCCCAGCTCCTGGGAGCCCCTGCACCACGAGAGGGGCTTGCTGGCAGCCAGCTCCAGCGTGGGTGGGAGACAGGGCCTGGGAAAGCTGACAGCTGCAAGGAGCCCTTCCCACAGCTGAGCATCTGGACACGACTTCTGCTTCCCGGCACCAAGACTCAGCCCAGCGCCCACCCTGCAGGCTCAGGTATCCCTGAGCTCCTGCCCGCTCACCAGGGCAGCACGGTCAGCCACAGTAGAGGACATCCAGGAGGACATCCAGGCCACCAAGGCAACTGGGAGGTGCCTGAACCGCCATCCTGTGCCTGCTGCCCACAGGCAAAGCCAGGAGCTCCCTGGGGATGCACAGGCCAAACACTCTCCAAGCTGCTTGGCCCCCGCGAGGAGCCTTGGCCTTTCCCAGCCCCTCGGAGGAGCTGCCACCCGACAGGCAGTGCCCAGCCAGCAGGGCACGTCAGGCTCCAGCCCCTGACACCAGCACAGAGACCCCTGCGCATCACCCCCACAGAGCCGGGTGCAGGCGGAGCACGGCAGGAGTGTTTGCAGAGCAGGGGTGGGGAGCAGGAAGGGGATGAGGGACAGGAGGAGGGAGGCAGAGCAGGAGCTGGGCCCTCAGAGTGCCCCACGGCCTGCCTGGCACCGTGGAGTGCCCGGCCCCGTGATGGCAACAGTGGGAGCTGTGCCCAAGCCTGGGGCCGAGCACCAGCAGAGCCACTGGAGCAGCAGGAACGAGCAAGAGCGGCGGGGACGGGAGCGGAGACGGAGGAAGCGGCGCGGGCCCGGCCAGGGGACCCGGCATGGATGTCCCACCATCCACGAGGGACAGAGCCCCAGGCCAGGCACGGCTGAGCGGCAGCGGGCAGGAGGCGGCGAGGGCGGCGCTGGCGGCACCAGCACAGGACCCAGGCGGGGGGACACGGCCAAGGAGTGCCCAGGAAAGGAGGAGAAGCAGGGCTTGGAGCCAGGGGAGGCGCAGAGAAGTCCCTGCTCAGACGAGCAGTAACGGGGGCAGTGTGATGCCCACCCAGCTGCCGTGCTGCAGTGTGGCATCCATCCATCCATCCATCCATCCATCCATCCATCCATCCATCCATCCATCCATCCATCCATCCATCCATCACCAACCACCCTCTAATTCCCCCTGGCAGCACCAAGGGAGCCCAGCAGCCCCCGGGAAGCAGCACCAGCCTCGTCTGCGAGCTGTGAGCATCCCATCGCACCACAGGGACAGGCAGCACGTGCTGCAGCCGGGGCAGGACGCTGGGATGCGTGGCCCCGGGGCGGGGGAGCGGGGCTGATCCCGGCTCCGCGGGCAGCCACGAGGCTCAGGGTGGCTCCGCTCCCTCCCGCGCCCGCCCCTGCCCCAGGCGCGTGGTTTCATGTACCTGCACGGACCCCCCGAGCCTGCCGGCTGCCAGGTGAGCTCCCAAAGGCTCCTCGGCAGGCTGCCCACCGGCCTGAGGATCCCACAACTCCGTCCCCTCGGGCGGCTGCTCGCGACAGGCAGGAGGAACAGAATGAAAAGAAACAAAAGAAAAGAGGGAGAATGGGGAAAAGAAGGGAGAAGTGGAGGGAAGGGGCAGGGAAAGTGGCAAAGGGAGTCCAGAAAATAAGACATGCAAAAGCAAAAACATGACCGGAGCAGCTCGAGTTGGTGATTGCGGAGGGCACCTGTGCAGCACCGTCCCGGCGGCTCCCAGAGCGGTCCCTGTGGTGACAACGGGGGTCCGTGTCCCCCTGCCACCTGCACACACAGCCCCACGGCCAGCCCCACGCAGGGCCACCCCCGGAGCAGGGCCAGCTCCAGCAGGGCTGGTGGCCGTGTTTGGGAGCGCGCTGGGGCAGCAGAGCCGGAGCTGCAGCCGGGCCCAGGTGACGCCGCATCCCCGGGACGACGCAGCTGGGCGGGGCACGAGCTGGGCTGCTCCTCCAGGGCTCGGCTGCCCCACAGCCAAACCCTCCCGTGGTGAGCACTGCACGGCCCCACAGCTGTGGGGACACCCTGTGTCCCCAAGGCTGGACACTGCTCCCATGCTCTGGGAGCTCTGTGCTTTGCTTTTTCCCCCTGCTCTGGAGAAGGGATGTCCAACATGACATTTCCCTGGTGCTGGGGGCAGAGTTCCCAGTTCCCAGAAACAAGCCAGAGGTGTTTTGATGTTTCCCTCTCCCTAAGGAAGCGCTGCCAGTGAGAGCCAGGGCTGTGCCAGGCTCCTTGTACTGGGCAGGAGCAGCCCGGGGAGCACAGGGCACTGCATCCCCAGCTCCAGCCCCCATGCAGCTGCTCTGTCCCCAGAGAGGTTTGGGAGGACGAGGGTTTGTACAGCACTGCTGGGAAACACATCAAGTTTGCTCTTGGTGGCAGCAGTGCCAGAGACAGGACAGGACAGGCCACAGTGCACCAGGGCAGGACAGGCCACAGCACTGGAGCAGTTCTGAGCAGCCTGGCCCCTCTCCCACACAGCTCTGCCCGATCCCTGCCCCAGGCTGGGCTCCCTGTGCTCTGCCCATTCCCAAAACAAAGGCAGCCCCAGCATGGGGCAAAATGCTGCCAAGCTGCCCCACCAATCCTGCCCTCTTGTCCCGTGTCACTGTCCCATCCATGGAAGGGCATCACAAGCAGAGCAGAGAGTCACCCTTAGCTGAGGTGGCTCAGCCTGCACCAAACCCTCCCCCACACCCCAGGCTGGACCCTGCCCCTCACCAGCCTGTCCAGGCCTGGCACTCCCCAGCCACGCTACAGCCCCCACAGTGCTTCCTCCCTCTTCTGCCAGGCCACAGGGACATTGCCCTGGGTCCCCAGCGAGCCACAGACCCAGAGCTGTGGGAGGGAACTCTTCCCACAGACAGCACTGAGGGAAAATGATGCTCCAGGCCCTGCCACCAACCCTGCTGGCTCCATGTCCTGGAGCTGCAGCCCAAGCTGCCCATGTCCATGGCCCTATGCCCCAGCCAGGCAGTGCCATCGCTCACCTGGTGTTTGGTGTGTGGCTGTGCTTTGTCTCTGTTCGGGGGCTGCACCTGCACCTCGCTGTGCATCGTGCCAATGGGGGTGGGCTGGGGACACAAAGGACAATGTCAGAGCAGCACAGAGCCCTCCCAACACCCCGCAGCCAGATCCAGCCTCTGGCCAAACATGCAAAACCCCCCAGAACCGGGGCCTGATCACTGCCCTACCCCTGCCCCAGCAGTGCCATGATTGCTATTTGGCTGCAGCAAGCCCAAGGAATGCACCCACGGCAGAGAGTGAAGTGCCAGCTTGGCTGCTGGGGTCCCCCTGGCTTCAGGAGCCTCAAATTCCCGAGTCACAGCCCTAGAGCCAGTGACTGGTGAGGAGGGTGGAGCTGATCCCCCGCACACAGTGTGTGGCAGGGATGGCTGCGAGCTGCATCCTCGCTGGCTGCCGCCACCAACCCCGCTGCCCCTGCACCCTGGGGTGCCTCACCCTGTGCCCCCAGCCCCTCTGCTCTCACCAGAGGTTTCCCTGCCCAGTCGTATTCGTAGTCGAACACGTAACCGTTCCTCTCGAACAAGTCTGTGAAGAGCTTCCTCAGGTAGTCGTAGTCGGGCTTCTCGAAGAAGTCCAGCCGCCGCACGTAGCGCAGGTAGGTGGCCATCTCCTCTGCGGGGACACGGGGCTCAGGGGACAGGGCACAGGGGGCTCGGGGCTGGGGGCTGGGCTGGGCTGGGCTCTCACCTGGGAAGTTCTCACAGAGCACCTCCACCGGGGTGGCTCTTTTGGTGTCACCAATCTTCTGGTACCTCTCCTTCAGTGTGTCGGCCTGGCGGGGACAAGGGGGATCAGCACAGGGGCCGGGCAGGGGAAGGCTCTGGGTGCTGCCACACCATGGATTTCTTCAAGCCCCTTTCCCAGGAACGCCTTCCCAGTAAACTCCCTCCCCAGGCAGGTCTGGAGGACAAATCCCAGGGTTTCCAGGACAGCCACTGGGAGACCTGCAGCTGCTCAGCACTGCATGGGCCTGGCATGGAGCACAGAGCTGGTGGGGTGCTGAGCCTCCAGCACCCCAGGGGCCAAACTTTCCCCCTCCCCATGCCAGGGCAGAGCCAGACACACAGGAAGGCATGCCCAGGGGCAGCAGGAGCTGGCAGTTACCTTGAGGCCTTGCCAAGGAAGGCTCCCACGGAGGAAGTACATAAACATGTGCCCTAATGCTTCCAGGTCGTCCCTGCGGCTTTGTTCTGCATGCAGAAAGAGACACGGGTCAATTCCCACTACAGCCACTGTCCCCGTCCCTCCCAGATCCTGCAGCACCCCGTGTGTCCTGCCAGCACCCTGAAGAGCAGCAGAGGCATCTTGTCCCCAGCCCCACCTCTGACACCCCTGCCCTGCAGCCCCCCTCTTCAGCCAGGAGGCAGGGCTGGCTGCCTGTGCCCACACACCTTTCCCCAGGTGGGTGTTGATGCTCATGTAACGCGCTGTCCCTGTCAGGCTCTTGTGCTCTCGGTAGGGGATGTGTTTTTTGGTCTCGGGGTCAATATACTCTTTGGCCAGGCCAAAATCGATGATGTGGATGGTGTGCTGCCGCTTGCTGCCCGGCCGCCCCACCAGGAAGTTCTCTGGCTTGACATCTCTGTAGATCAGGCTTTTGGTGTGGACATACTCCATCCGTGTGATCTGGGGCAGAAGGAAATGTCAGTGGCAGGGCAGAGACCCACCCAGTGTCCTCCTGCACGCTCCTGCCCGGGGCCCTGCTCCCCCCTCAGCCTGGCCTCAGCCCCAGGGATGGGCACATCGCCTCCTTCCCACGATGGGAGACAGCCCCAGGCCAGCTGCACCTTGGGCACACAGTGACATGCTCTGGGCACACAGTGACATGCTCTGGGCACACACTGAGATGCTCTGGGCACACACTGAGATGCTCTGGGCACACACTGGGATGCTCTGGGCACACACTGAGATGCTCTGGGCACACACTGGGACGCTCTGGGCACACACTGGAATGCTCTGGGCACACACTGGGATGCTTGTCCAGGCTCAGAGAGGGGATGTGAAGGGGTGGAGAGCCCTCCCTCAGCAGGGAGGGGGTGAGATATGGGTGAGCCAGGCTGGGATGTGAAAGCACCTTCCCCCATTCCCTGTGGGTGCCCATGGTGCCTGCCCACGGTGCCAACATCCCCTGCTCCCTGGGACAGCCAGGGGACCAGGGGAGCCATGCAGGGCTGCAGGGGAGCCGTGCAGGGCTGCAGGGGAGCCGTGCAGGGCTGCAGGGGAGCCGTGCAGGGCTGCAGGGGAGGTGGAGGGGCCACACCCACCAGCTGGATGGCGATCATCAGGACGGTCTTGAGGGTGAAGGTCCGATCACACAGATCAAAGAGATCTTCCAGGCTGGGTCCGAGCAGCTCCAACACCATGGCGTTGTACTTCCCACAGGGGCCAAAGTAGTAAACCTGAGGAATTCCTTCTGCAAGAGAAAGAGCAGGGGCTGTGCAGGGCTGCAGCAGGGCCACACTGTCACAGCCACACCACTGCTGGACAGGGACAGGGGTGGCAGAGGGGGGATGTTCCTGCACTGCCCTCCCTGCACAGCCAGCCTGGCTCTGCACTTGGCAGCAGGGGGAAGGAGGCAGCTCCATCTGCATCTCTGACTCTGCTGTGGGGGTGGTGGGGGGAAAGAAATAAATCAAAAGAGATCAAAGATGAGATGAGGCGTCTGTGTAAAACCAGCCTCTCCTTGTGGAGCAGATGGGAGTGAAGTTGCAGAGTCACACTTAGGGAAAGCCTCTCTCCCAGCAGTGCCCCTGGCAGGCAGCTCCCCAGGGGAGCTCAGCCCAGCCCCGTACCTGCATTGCCCAGCTGTTTGTAGAACCGATACTCCAGGTGCAGCTGGGGGGCCCGGGATTTTATGGGTTCCTTGGAGGAGAGAAAGGAGAACAGTTAAGTAGGAAGCAGGATGTTCAGGGGGTCTGGGTGCCAGACACCTCCTTCACATGCTGGCAGCAGCTGGACTGAGAGCATTTGAGGTTGGGAGCAACTAGTATAAAATGGAGTAGAAGCCTTAGGGGATGATGAGAGAAAATCAGCCCATATGGGAGCCAGATCATCTCATCCAGAGAGGGGAAAACATTAATGGGACCAGGTACCAGTGGGGCCACCCTCTCTGCTGCTGGCACTGGCTGAGCACAGCACAGACCACGGTGAGAACTGGGAGAAGCAAGACTCAGCTCTTCCCTGCCCAGACCCTGATCACCCCACCTGCAGTGACGTGTGTTCCCAGACTGCCCTCAGCAGGAACTGAGCTCCCCCGCAGCCACCCAGCCATCCCAGCCATCCCACCCCAATCTGCTCCACCCACCCAACACCGGGGGAGGGGGAGAAACCTCCTTCCCAATGCCTGGAACATCCCCCACCCAACCACAGAGGAACTCCCCGCTTTGGCAGCTACTCACCAATTTGATAGCTACGTATTCGTTTGTGTAGAGATTCTTCCCTGCAGGGAGAGACACAAAAAGGTGATGAAAAGCAGTCCCTGCACCACCCCCACTGCACACCGCTGCTGCCCCTGAGGGCTCCCGGGCTCAAAAACGTCTTGAACAGGTTCTACTGCTCCCACAACACCTGAAGGGGCCTCGAGGCACAAGCGGGAGCAGAACCACAGTGGGGAGTTGCAACATGCCTGCTAATTATCCCCAGGTGGGGTATGTGGATTCCTCTGGGATGGGGAGGCTCCTGGGGGCTGGAGGCAAGGCTGATGGGAGGGGGCAGCAGCAGGGACGTGACTGGGCAAGGCAGGGACAAGGCTGAGACTTGGTGCTTGTCCCAGCCCCACAGGGAGAGGAGGCTACGGAGGGATGGCCAGAGTCAGGGGACACTGAGTTATGGTCAGTGGGACCCTGCAAAGGGTGGCAGGGAGGAAGGACACCCAGGAGCACTGGGGCAGCCAGCAGTGGTCTGGGGGCACCACAGGCAGGTAGAAATCTCTCCCCCATGGCTGGGGTCACTCCTGCCTTGTGCATGCCTGCATGTGAATCAACCTCATCCCTGGATGCTCCTGCCCACCCAAGGGCACAGGGGAAGCTCGGAGCAGATCCATGGCATGGCCCAGGCTGTACGAGGAGCTGAAGGCTGCAGGGAGAGCCCAGGGGAGTGAAGGAGCAGCTGTGGCACCCAGCACCCTGTACAGGACGCCCTGGAGGGCTCCACACCTGCACGGGGCTTTTCACACCATGACCACAGAAGGCTGAGCCGAGGGTGAGAAAAAGGGGACACACCTGGGAGGCATCAGCACAACCTCTGCCCAGGCCCACAAAGGCAAAGATGAAAGGTTTGCAGGAACAGCTCTGAGTGTTCCCTGTGCCTGCAGGAGCCCAGGCAGGTGGGGGTTAAGGGCAGCAGGTTCCCTCCAGAGCCAGCAGACTCCAGATCCCATCTATCCTTCTGCCTGGCATGTGGGTATCTGATGGAGCTGCATCTGTCTCCTCGGATTTTCTCCAAGCAATTTGCTTAGGGAACAAGCTCCTCCTGGCATAAGATTTCATCTGCTCAGACTGCTGCTCTCCACCTGAAGCAGCAATAAATCCTGGCTGGGTGACATCAGAGCCAGCTGCTGAGCGCCACAGTCGGCGGCAGGATTACGGGAAGAGGGATGAATGGGAGATATTAATGGAGCAGCTCCTCCCAGGGATGGGCTCTGCAGCCAAGGAGGGGCTCAATCCTGCTGCCTCCCTGACCCTCTCCCATCCCAAGGGACCTCCGCCAAGCCACTCTGTCTGCTGCCTCTGCATAAAGCAAATCCCTTCACAGCGATTAGGGAGGAGGGGATTTGGGAGGCAGGGAGGGAGGGAGGCAGGGAGGAAAGTCTGGTGAACACAGCCTGTGCCAGATCCAGGGGGTTTGTCCCATCACTGACATTTCCTGGGGAGCAGGTGGGACTCCCCCACACCTGAGTACGGCTCCACAGGGCCGTACAGTTCAGCCCAAAACAATTACTGCTGCCTTCAGGGCAGCAACACGCGATCAGAAAACTCACAGCTGGATTTTCCCTGAGGTCACACAGGATCTGAAGGGGAAAAATATAACATGGCAGGAAAACTGCCAGAGGAACACTGCAAAAGGAATTCAGCCCAGCAGGGAGGGAGCAGGGATGGAGGCAGGAGAACCCCCAGCAGGGGCATCTGTCCTGTCCTCACCACACAGGGCCTGTGTGGATAACTGGCACAGAAAGCTACCAGCAACAAGGTTCTGGAGCTGTCAGCATTCTCTCAGCCCAAAAATGAGTCCAAATCATTTGATACTCCCCTGGTTCAGTCCTTCCTTGGGGGGCTTGGATAGAGCTGATGGACAAGATGAGGAGCAGAGGGAGTATGGACTGGTCAAATCACCACCCTCTGCTTCCCCTTTCCAAATTAAAAAAGGTACAAATAGCAGAACTGGCCTGTCATGAGATTAATAAACCAATAGAAATGAAAAAGCGAAAGAGCAAGGAGGGAGGATTCCTTCAATGCCAGGGAACTCCCCACTCCAGCTCCTGGAGCCACCTGCTCTGCCCCAGTGCTCACAAGGGGGCAACTTTAACACCCAAAACGTGCCAGAGCCCAGAGAGTGCCTGGGAGGACTAGAGCAGGCAGGACTTGCAGCACAAAAGGTGCTTTTGAAAGGAAGTAAAAGAGGAAAGTGGTGAGAGGGGTGGCAGAAAGCAAATATTTGCACTGCAGGGGCCTTTGCCCAGCTCGGTGCCGGAGGTGCCTCCAAAGGCAGCTGCCAGCACCTGCAGGATGCAGTGTGTGGGACCAGAAGGGGCCAAAGGCAGCAGCAGGCAGCCAGGCCTGGGGCCAGGGTGTGTAAAAGCAGGACGTGGCTTTCTGTGCTGTCCCCTCCCCAGGGAGCTGGCAGCAGCGCCCGGCACCTGCTCCTGCACGTCACGGCAGCGCAGGGGGAGCCCGGCTCTGTGCTGGGCTCCCAGCTGGATCCCCATCCAAGCAGCTTGGAGTCATGGAATCACACAATCATTAAGGTGGAAAAAGACCTTTCAGATCACCACTCCAAGCATCAACCAGCAGCATCACCTTGTTCACATTAGCCCACGTCCTCAAGTGTCACATTCACATTTGAATGCTTCCAGCCGTGGTGACTCCACTCCTACCCTGGGCAGTCTGTTCCAGTGCTTCACAACCCTTTCAGTGAAGAAATTTTCCCCAATATCCAATCTAAACCTCCCTTGGCACAGCTTGAGGCTGTTCCTTTCCTCCTGTCCCTGTTCCCTGGGAGCAGAGCCTGACGCCCCCAGCTGTCCCCTCCTGTCAGGGAGTTGTGCAGAGCCACAAGGTGCCCCCTGAGCCTCCTTTTCTCCAGGCTGAGCCCCTTTCCCAGCTCCCTCAGCCTCTCCTGGGGCTCCAGACCCTTCCCCAGCTCTGTTCCTGTCTCTGGACATGCTCCAGCCCCTCGCTGTGAGGGGAACAGCAGCACTGAGGCTGCTCCTTCCTGTGGCACAGCACTGTGCCCATGCTGGGAACCTTCGTGCAGCAGCAGCAGCAGCAGCAGCACAGAGCTGTGCCTGGGCACTGGGATGGCAATTTGGCTTCCCAGACCTGGGAATGCAGTGCAGGAACAGGGGATGAGGCAGCTCCACACAAATGCAGCCAGGCCCAGCCCTGCCAGCACTGCAGTTCCAGTGACTGTGGCTGTGCCAGGCCAAGCAATGACAGCTCTGTGGAGCACTGAGGTTTAACACCATCAGAAGAAAAATATTATTTTAGAGCTTGGCCTTCTCTAGAGGAGGCTCTGAACTACCAGGAGAAAAAACAAATCTGAGCCTTCAGCAAGGGAGGCAGGAGCAGCAGGAATTGTGTGGGCTCCTCTCTCCCAAAGCCTCCAAGGACACCTGTGTGCCACCTCCAGCACGTATGGGTCTGTGGCTCCAACCTCTGGGAGGTGGCTGAGCCCTTGGCCACCCTGCAGATGCTCACAGGGAGATCTCTGCAGAGCCCAAGAACAGAAGAGTGTCACAGGCAGTGCACTGAAGGCACCTTTTGTGGCCCCAAGTAACTCCCTGTGAGTTCCTGGGAGGCTGCTGGACAGGCCTGAGAGCCACAGCTCAGGAAAGCTTGGGAATGTCCCCAGCACCTGCATGTGACCCTTCCAGTGGGGCATGGCCCTGCCCCAGAGGCAGCAGTGACCTGCTCCTGGCTCACACACTGTACACAGAACTCACCCCCTGTGTTCCTCCCTCCAAAATCCCGAATTTGCTTTAAAAGATAATTAATTTCCAGCTTTTGATTTTGAAGGAAAACAGCTGCTGTGGCTCCAAGCTGCCAGCAGCAATGCATGCAGCAGGCTGGGGGAGAGGGGTGGGCACTGAGAAGCTGCAAAAAGAACACTTACAGAAGTTTACTGCTGGAAGAACAGAAGCAGCAGCTGCTGCCAGGTCCCCCATTCTTCCCTTCACCCTGTTCTAGGCTGAGGCTGCCCTGGGGCAGCTCCATGGCACAGCCTGGCAGCACCATCAGCCTTGGGCCAGGCTCAGGAAGGGGCCCTCAGGGAGCATGCCAGCACTAAGGGCAGCTCCTGGCTCTGAGGGAGCCCTGCAGGGAAGGAGAAGGGAAGGACCTGCAGCTGCTTTGGGCTCAGTTTTGACCTTTCTGCTTCATGTCTGCGTTTTCCTCCTCTCCCTCTACCCCATCCCATCCCAAGCACTCCTGAGTAGCTGCTAAGGGGAACCTGCTAAGGGAACCTGCTCCAACAAACAGTGTGAGTGTGCTGGCCCTGCTCCTGGGGCGCAGGGAGCTGGCAGGGAGCTGGCAGGGAGCTGGCAGGGCTGCAGCTCGGCCGTGCCCAATGCCAGGGTGCACGAGCCACCAGCCACACTCTGGTCACCCACTGCCACCAGCGTCCTGCTTGTGTTTGAGAGGGCAGTGTCCCACCCTGGCCTGGAGTGGGGCTGGCTGTGGGCAGCACGTGGGCAGGGGGAGCTCAGGGGGCTGCAGGCAGTGGGCACTGCCCTGGGATGCTGCTGGAAAGCCCCAGGAGGAGTTTGGCTGGCACTGGAACCCAGCTGGAAGCTGGGGGCGAAGGGATGAGCACTCAGCAGCTCAGGGTGAAGCTCCAGGACATAAGAAGGAACAGGACCCAGCAGCTGCACGACACAAGCCTGTCCCTCTGAGCCAGAGGCTGGAGCAGCCACCCTGCTCCAGCTCCAGCCCAGCTCTCCAGTCAGGCTGGTCCAGTGCAGCACTGGCCGGCAGCACTGCCAGACTGGGACTGGCACCACGTCCCTGCAGTGCCCAGGATGCCAAGGCCAGCAGGAACAAGGAGAAGCAGGATCCAAACGCACAGCCCTGGCTCAGCCACAACTCCTGCCCACGTCATTCCCCTTCTGGCTTCCCACAAATGCCTTATGCCAATTGGTTTTTTTTATATTTCATCTTTAAACAGATCACTTGATTCTGGACACCTCCTACATGGGTAGACATTTGTCTCCACCTGGGGCAGCTGAGCTGAAGCACTCTGTGGACAGATCACCCCGTGCCTGTCAGTGTGGTGGAGAAATAGGGCAAAGTGGCACCTTTTGAGTAAGACAATGCCCCCTTCCTCCATCCCCACCACTGGAAGCTGGAGGAGTCAGGTACACCTCCAGGTACACTTTTTCAAGACCTCATGGCCTTTGCTATGAGAGGAAAAAGGCCAAAAAAGGTCTGGGAGCTTTTAAATACTGAGCTGTGGTTCGGCCTCTAAAGCCTTAAGAACTGAATTCTCTATTCCCAGGGGAAAGCTGAGTGCTCAGCAAGAGCTGGGGAGCATCCCTGCTCATGCCACCACTTCACAGCAGGAGCCCTCTGGTCCCTTGCCATTCATCTGCAGTTGGAGGAATCCCTAAACCCTGAAAGCATTCCTGAGCCCTGATGCAGTTTGAAGGCACACCTAAGGAAGAGGGATGTGATTTTAGGAGAGAAGCCACATAGCTGTGGCTTCCACTGCCGTGATGAGATCTCGTGCTCAGGCCTGTATCATGTTATGGCCAGGCACTGCAGGGTGTGACAGAGCAAAAAAGCCACGTGAAGGGACTGGAAGCTTCTCTTGCTGGTGGCAAGGACAAACTCCCACTGTGAGAATCGACCACTGTGGAGCCCTGGAGCGAGAGCTCACTGCTTGTCCCTGGAGCCACGAGCAAACCGAGCCCAACTGCTCCCTGCAGCAACCTCGCTGTCAGTTTGACAGACACTCCTCAGATCCATGTGAGACTCGTGTCCCCTCGCTGCTGCCACTGGAAAATGAGGGGGAGGCCAAGGCAGGGGGGTCACACTGATGCTCAGCACTGAGCATGGCAAAGCAACTCGGCCCCAGCCCCCTGCCTAGAGCAGGAGCCTGGGATCCAGCTCACCCAGAAACACGGATCCATTACGCAGAGCTCCGTGGCAAGCAAGGAAAAGGAGGTGCAAGGACACAGGTGGACGCTGCACAGCTCAGGGCTCTCTGTCCACTGGCCAAGCAGGGAGGCACTGGCAGCAGGAGTGTCCAGATCCACCCAGGGAACTGAAAGGAGCAGCTGGTGTGGCAAAATCCCCCAATACCTCTCCTTCCACAAGCCCTGGGTCTGGAGGAAGGCTCAGAGCTCTTCATGATACCAGGAGAGACAGCTGAACACGAGAAGTGCTAGGCTGGATTTTAACCAGAGAGAGCATTTCCCCAGCTCTGCAATTCCACAGTGATCCCACCGGGAAGTGCAGGGATGGGACAGGAGAGCCTGGCACCAGCCAGTCTGCCACACCGGGAAGAGCTGACATTAACTCCCCACACAGAGAGGTGGGAACTGACCCCACCCGAGCCAGGGCTGCCACGGCTCCTCCCTGGCCCAAGGTCAGGGCAGGTTTAGCTCAGAGCTCCCTTTGAGAAGGCGCTGCTTAAAATATCATGGAGCAACAAAGCCTGTGGCTGTCACAGGCTCTGCAGACTGCCCCTCTTCCCTCTTGCCAGAGCACAAGCCCCTTCCCAAAGCACTCACAGCCAAGGACAGTGCTACAGCTGGCAGGAACTCCACCCACACATCCAATGCATCTTCCTGGAGACATCCAGACTGCGCTGCTGGCACAGAGGTGCCTGGCCCTGCCAGACCACTCCCAGCTGCCTCATGCCAAGCAAGGGTTAACAGCTTGCTGAATGTCTCCAGGGACATTCTCAATCCTGGGAGAGGAGCAACCTCCCCACCCTCCAAACAGGAGTTTGCTTGAGGAGTTTCCTGATAAACTTGGCTCAAAATAGAAAGTGACCATGGAAGATGCTTGGTTTTCATTTCTCCCTTTCTCTGTCCTGCACAGAATTTCAGGAGAGCCTCTCAAATAACCAGTTTGAACAACTGAAGAATTTACTCAAGATAAACCACGGATTCTCCTCCCTAGCTGTTTGTCCCAGCAGAGTGAGCATCCCTCAGGCACCCGTGCTCCATCCCCTGTCCCAAGGCACAGCGGGAGGGCAACACCTGGAGGACAAGTGGGTGAGATTTGGGCATCTCCTGAATCATTCCTCACGCAGTGTTCCTGGATTTGGGGAACACCCAGATCTCCATGGCCACCACCATGGACACCAACAGACAGACCCAGACTGTAGCGTTCTCCCTGACAGACCCAGAGAGTGACAGGCACGGGGAGGAGATGGGAAACACCTCAGCAATCAGTCCCTCGGGCTGGGATGGGCCTTGGTAGATCAAGCACAGTGGGAAAGGATGAAGGAAGTGGAACCTCTGTGACAGAACAAGGGCTACCCGCACAGCTTCAACTCTGTGTGGCTGGTCAGTGCCCATGGCCACAGCTGTGCCAGCTCCTCCTGCTGCAGGAGGAGGATGCCAGGCCAGCCCTGGCATCAGTGGGTACAGCGAGGACAAAGATGACCCTTCTCACCTAGACGGAGCTCCCCGAAATTGCCGCATCCAATCTTCTTGCCGACACGGAAGTTGGGACCCACCATTAAGACTCCCGAGTTGGTTCCAGCACCCCGGCCTCCATGACCACTCCTTCCTCCACCTGTCTTGGACATCCTTTTACCTTCCTCCAGCTCCCCTTTCCCTCCTCTCTTATCAAAATCCATAAGTTTGTGATACCCCGGCCTCTCCACGGTTACGCTGCTGCCATACAAATCCCAGAGCTGCCGAAAATGGAAGGGTGAGGAGGAAAGAAGCAGGGTTCCTCTTGGTTAATACAGCATCCCGGTGAGCCGAGGGAGGGCGGGGTCTGGAGAAGGAGGGGTAAGAGGCCGTCCAGGGGTGCTGGGCTACTGAAATGTTAGTGCTTCCCAAGGTTCTGCCGGGGCTGTCATCATCGCTGGTCACAGGGAGTTCTTTGGTGGAGAGAACATCCTGCAGACAGGATCCTCCCAGCGCAGCTCCTCTGGCTCCCAGCTGTGGAAAAGGAGAGGGAGAAAATCAGCGTGAGGAGGCAGAGGACAACAGAGGGTTGTGGGCTCTGGGTTTCTGTCTCTAGCTCTGCAGAGCACCTCCAGCACCTTCCCTGCAGACAGATAATTCCTACAGCAATGACAGTGCCACAGTTGAGGGGTGGGAGAAGCTGGGATAAACATCAGGTCCCAGCGTGCCCCATGCCTGAGATGTTGGTTTAAATAAACAAACAAATGAATTTTAAAAAAGCTTGGGCAGCTGGAGGTGAAATGGTTGATGAGTGTCTCCATGTTAGAGCCAGCTAAGAGTGATGTGGGGACAAAGCTGTCCCCACAGGGAAGGACTGCTGGCAGCTTCTGGAACCATTCAGAAACACCAGCCAGAGCCCCCAAGAGCAGAGGACATGTGAACCCAGCATAAAGGGCACACCATGCTAGGCATGGGGCTGCTCATGGAGTGAAAATGGTTTCACCTGCCTGGGAGAGTCCCTGTGGATCCAGGGGCAGGGGCCAGTGGAGTTGGAGCACTTCCCACTCCAGCAGCAGCCTCCGCTGTGGTGGGGCAGGACCTTGTGCCAGCAGCCCTGCCCAGGACACGGTTCCTGGGGAACAGCCACACTCAGGGCACCCACCACAGCCCACGTGGGCTGGGGGAAAACACCCACTGGCAAGCAGGAACTTACTGACAGCCCACTGCCTCTTCCTCTCTTATCAACCAACCTTGATTTTAACTGCAAAGGTGGGAGTGAGGCCCCTTGGCTGCAGCCTGGGCAAATGCTGTGACACTCACCAGAGCAAATGATGCTTGTGGGAGCTTGTTTGCTTAGGGGTGCAGCACCTTGCCTGCCTCCAGTGAGGCTGCTGGAAAGCCTCGTGCTGCTGGTGGGGTTATCTGGGTTCCCCTCAGCTCCCCACAAACAGGCAGGAATCAGCTCAGCCCCCTGAAGCAGGGAGCTGCTTCCCATGTGCACAGCCCTGCTCATGGCAGGGGCAGCATGAGGTGACTTTTAAAGGTCCCTCCAACCCCCCAAAGTACTCCATGATTCCATGACACTGGCTCCACACACATCCCTGTGCAGCTGCCTGTCCTCACATGGGTACAACAGCCAAGGCCAAACCAACCCCTTGCTTCCTTCTGGACACAAGACTGGGATGAAAAGAACCATCTCACAGAACGCTCTGTGCTCAAGGAACCAGGTGCCCAAGAGGAACTGTGCTCTCCCTCCCTCCCTTCAGCATTCCAGCAGAGTGGGACTCCCCAGCACTGGGGAAGGTCAGGCTGGGTCCCTCCTCGCAGGGATGCCAGTGTGGGAGGCAGGAAGGACAGTCAGGAAGCTCAGCAGGGACACAGAGGGTCAAGCAGGGGCACACTCTGGGAGGGCACATGAGAGACCCACACCTCCATTTCCCCACTGCTCTGATTTTGCCAATCTCCTACCCCTCCTTTACCCTCCCCCCAACCCCACTCTCCCCCTGCTCCTCTCCAGGCCCCTGTGACACCACTGAAAGCTTCCCAAGAGCCCCCAGTGCTGCAGACTCCCACTGACCCCGTGGGTTATCCAAACAAACCCCCCCTCCAGCCCTCGGCTCCAGGAAATGAACACACTGTGAGCTCTGATGCTTGGCCAAACCCTGTAAAACTTTTTATTGGCTCTCAATAGCTATTAATAACACAAAAAAAAAAAAGCTTCTTGTGCTCAAGAGTGCACAGAGGGAAATGTGGGAGCAATAAGAGCACCCCAGGGAAAAAGACACCAAAGCCAGAGCTCAGCAGGGGGAAGGACTGGATGGATAAGGGTCCAGGGGAAGGACAGTCCCTGAGGCAGTCCCCTGGGGCTGTCCTGCTCCCAGCCCCCTATAGATACCAAATCCTCACTCTCCACATCATCCTGGCACACTGCCAGTGCTCTCCAGGAGGGACCAGCGCGGCTCCAGAGGCACAGAGTGCTGAGATCCCACTTGTGGGACCTGCCTGTTCAAGCACAGGAGAATAAAGCTTTCATGCACCATGAGAACCCCCTCCTGCCCCCACAGGCTCCAGCCTCCATCCAACACCTCTGAAGCGTCCCTACAGCACAGCAGCCTGGCCCCAGGCACCCCAACCGAGGCCAGCCCAGCACACCAACAACCAGGGACCATCCTGCACCCACGTCAGCCGAGGGAAACTGAGGCTCAGGGAGCCTCCCAGCTCTCCCAAAGGTGGGCTGGCTCCTGCCCCGATGCTCCCTTCCCCCAGCAGCGTGTGGGTGCCAGCAGGAAGCGGGGTGGGAGCGGCAGGAGCAGGGCTTCCCTGCGCTTTGTTCTGCCCCAGCCCGAGCGCGCACGGCCCGCACGTGACATCCTGCTCATTCTCTGCTCCCCCAATAATTTCCGCTCCGGGTTCAGCACATGGTGCTGCCCTCCCGACCTCCTCACGCTTCTCCCACCTCCACAGGACACCAGTGTGGGACTCGTTCCCCCACGGCCTCCCAGCTCCCAGAGCAGGCAGCTCTCGCCTGGCGTTTTGGGAGCTGCCTTCCCTGGACACGGCTCCAGCCACACGCTGGGAAAGGGGAGCAGCTGGTGATGCACAGGCCCTGCTGCTCCATAACCTGTTTTCCTTCTGAATCAGACCTTTATGCTCAGTCCCAGGGGATTCCAGGCCCAGACTGTTTGCACAGAGTCAGGCGGCCGACAGCCAGAGCCGAGGGAGCTCCAGCCCCGGCGCTTGGGATTATTTTCTTTGAAGAGTTATGGGCCAGCCTCTGCGAGGGAATTTCAGACAATGAAGTGAGACAGAAGGGAAAAATTAAATCCTGTTTCCTGTGAGCACAGAGAGACTGTGCTGCCTTCACCCAGCCCAGACAAACGCGGGGAGCAGCACAGCACAACTCTGCCTGTGGAGCCTCAGGAGCAGCCCAGCTCCAAACCCCAATTTCAGGCATCTGGGCCAGATTCACAGCCAGCGAGGCCACAGCCCAGCCCCCCATGCTGGACTGCCATGCTGCAATTCCCCCTTTCCCAAGAGGGGCAGTCAGAGCAGCAGGAAGTCCCTGAACCGCATCCGTGTGAGTCAGGCCAGGGCAAGTGCTGCTCCCTCACACTCTGCCCACCAGCCTCCCCTGTGGAGGAACCAAGGGCTGGGAGGAATTCATTTTCTCATCCCAGGAGCGTCAAGGAGACACAGTGGCTCCCTGGACCTCAGGACAAAAGCAGGACCCTGCCCACCTCTGTGCAGTGTCAGTGACTGCTCAGGTTTTCCACCCTGTGCCATAAAGGGATTACTGGCCTTTAAAATTGAGAACAACCTAATTAGAAACAGAAACTTTTGGTAAAATCCCAGGATTCCCACTCCTCTGGAGCAAAAAAACCCTGTGTTTGTTAAAACACAGCAGCCTTTGGACAGGCAACAGCAACCCAGACCTGACCCATCCTCTCCAGGCAGCAGCACCATGGGGGAAGATTCCCTGGATAAAACTGATGTCACATCGTTCCATTTTGCACAGGAATCCTCTCCCAAAAGGTCACAGCGAGGCAAACAGCCTCAGGAAAGCACCTTCTAGGCTCAATTTGTTGGCCTGGAATCAAATCTGATGCAAGATGAGACTAAGAAAACTTGTTTCTCTCTTTGTGAGGGAGTGGGATAAACAAGGAAAAAAAAATGAATTGGCCTGAATTTTGGCAGAAGAAATTCCAAAGCAAGCTGCAGTCTTAAAGCAAATAAGCAATGCCCTGTGGTGTTTGCAGTGCCAGTGCCCTGAACCAGGGATCCTGGAAGGGAAACAAACTGCAGGCAAACGCAAGTGCCTCAGCACCCCCAAAACAGAACCTCAGAAGCACTAAAAGTGGCATAGAAAGGGGGCAAGCCCACACACCCTCTGATTCCCAAAGAGGGAGTTCACAGTGCTTTTGTTGAAATACTGGGTCCTTTTTTCTTTGCCATCTGGTTTTAAGCAGGTCAGAGCTGCTCCAGTCACATTTACAAGCTTTTCCCTGCAGACGTAAGGGTGAGAGAAGGGGAATTGGGGTTGGGGGGGGAGTTGTTTTTTTTTCCTCAAAAGAAGAAAAGCTGCAGTTCTAGAGCTACCCCTTGTCTCTGTGACTTGGACCAAAATATCAAGGCTCGGGAAGTTCCTGCCCACATTAGCAAGTATAAGATGCTGAGGAGTTGTATTTTTAAGAATTTCTTTCCTGTAGAATGAAACCCCGTGGCTGCCGAGAAGGCACTTGTACAAACCATCTGGGGCACATTGTTCTCAGCCCTTTGTATGAGCACACACACCGTGTTCCTGCCCGAAAGAGGTTACAGCTAAACGGGGCAAGACAAAAGAGGGGAGGAAGAGGAAAAAAATAGTGGCCTGGAGCAGGGAAGTGGCTGGTGAAGGTCAGGCAGGGAGCAGGTCCATGGTGCTGCTTGGAACAGGGCTCAGGTGTCCTGGAGCATCCCTGGGTGCTGCTCCCTGAGCCTCACCAGCCTTTGGGATGGTTCTTGGAGCTGGTTTCCCCATGTACTGTGCTCTGTGAGCAGAAGGGAAACACAGCTGCATCCAGATGAAAGAGAAAGGAAAGCTTCTTGAGAGCACAAAGAGAAAAGCCCTTGACACTCTGCAGCTCCAAGTACAGATCACTGCCAATTAAAGGCTAAAAATAATCACAAATACCCCAATGTCCCAAAGGATGACCCATCAGCTGGCTCCCAGCACCAAAATCCAGACCAAAAAGCAACCAGTGGCCTTACACAGCTGAAACCAAATCCCAGTAAATTCTAAAAGTTGAAGAGTCTGAGCTTACAGGAAGATCAAAAGTCTTAACACAAAGTAAAGTCTTTAAACATCTTTAAGAGCGAGCTACAGACGGTCCCAAATGATGTCTGCAAGGGTTTGTTGTTAAACACATGTTCCAGCCTGCAGAGCTGCAGCCTGTGATGGAGCAGGGAAAGCTGTGCCACCACACAGAGGTCTCCCAAAACAGGGGGTCACAGAAAGCCTCACCAGGCTTCCCATGGGAGCCCTGCAATGGTACAGCCAAGCTGGGTGTCAGCTCACAAGACTGGGTCACATCAAGTTTCTCACCCATCAAAGTCCCCAAATCCCTCTCTCCAGGGCTGATCTCCATCCATGCTTTATCCAGCCTGTGTCTGTGCTTGGGATTGTCCCAGCCTGTGGCAGGACCCTGCACTTGGCTTTGTTGAACTTCATGAGTTTGGAACAATCCCACCTCTCCAGGTCTCTGTGGACGGCCCAATCCTCCCCTCCAGCATGTGACTGCTCCACACAGCTCAAACAGCAGCAAACTTGCTGAGGGTACCCTCTGTCCCACTGTCCATGTCCACACTCCACCAGCAGAGATGTAGAACAGCACTGCTCACAGCACCAACCCCTGAGGGCACCACTCGTCTCTGGCCTCCACTTAGAGTGTGACCATCCAGCCAATTATCCACCAAGTGACCATCCAACAGGCTCCAGAGAGATCTCCTGAGCTTCCTCTGCCCTGGACATGCACCTCTCCTCCATGCTGGGCACAGCAGCAGAACAGGCTGGAACTCAGCTCCATGGGATGTGCTGTTTGGAGAAAACTCACCCTGAGCCACAAGGAAATTTCCTCCATGGGCCTGAGAGGCAGAGGGGCTGTGCAGCCCCCAGAGCTCACTCCACCTTGGATCTCCACCAATGACAGCTCCAGTCATGGGAGATTCAAGCAAACCTACCAGGACAGCAGAACATTCCTTATGGCAAAGGAAGACTGGCTTGCTTTGGCCCCATTTCCTCTGGATCCCTCAAGAAAACAGGAGTTTCAGTGCTCAGACTGAGGAACTCCAGGAACCTGTTGGAGATGGAGATGTGAGCATCTCACATCCAGAGCTCTGAGAGCTGTGCTCACCCTGTCAGGATGGAGGATGGGCTGCACCACTCTGGGGACAGCACCTGTGGAGAAGCTGGAGCAGCAGGACAAGGGGTGAAGGGCCCTTTACCCAGCCCAGAAATTCCCTTCAAAACCAAGCAGTGCTGGAGGCAGCCACTTTCCCAGCAGTTTCTGCCAAGTGCAGCCACAAGAGCATCATCCCTGCCCCATCAGGTTGGGTTCAGGAGCGATGGCACCCCAGCCTCCTCCCGATCTCCAATCCTTTTCCCAGCCTCCAGCCAGGCAGAGCCAGCACAGCTCTGTTTACTCTGCTTGCTCCTTTGGAGGTTGGTGTTGGTGTCAGCACAACAGGAAGCTCTTGTTAAATAGTTTGTTACTTAACTGCTGATGTAGAGCCACCGGGGAACCCGGGCGGAACGTGCAGCGCGTTCCGAGCGCCGGGGGAGCCTCGCAGCTCAGCTCCAGGGATTTCACAGCTCTTGGCTCTGCCAGCCCTTCCCTGCTGATCTGGGAGTGAACCGAGTCCCTGGCCCTTCACATTCTGCCTGTTACACTGGGATAACTTCCCTGCATCTGCCTTCTCTATTTGAGGTCCCTGGAGAGATGTCTGGTTCTTTTTCAGCTTTTGAAGGGTGCTGAGAGTTCAGCAAGCCCCCCCTGCCTGCTTCAAGGCATGTGTAGAGACAAGAACCCAGAGCTGAAGGAACTGCCCCACCAGACAGGATCAGCATCCTGTGAAATGCACCCACCCCACCTGCGCTGCTGCTGCTGCCTGCACACAGGGCAGGAAATACGGTCACAAATGCACTGCTTGGATCCCCACAGCCAGCTGGCCCCACAGGGCAGCCCTCAGCCCACCCCCCTGACCCCGCTGCGTCCCTCATCCCCCCAACACAGACCTGGATTCCCTCATCCCCCAAACACAGACCCGGCACATCCATGCGGTGCCACCAGGCTGAGTCATCGATGACATGGCAGACACAGCTCTGTCACCATGGTCACTGCACCAGGAGAATTTGAAGCACTGACAGTGCTGGCTGGTTTCCCCCTCAGCCAAAAAAAAAAAAAGAGGGGTTTCACTCTGGCGCCCCAATATTTACAATTAAGAAATCTGCAATTAAGAATCTGCATGCCCAAAACATGCTTTTTTCCATCCAAATTCTTTCTTTAAAAGAAGACACGAATAAAGCTGAGGATAATGTTTCTATCAGAATTTCTTCTAGTGTTCAGAGGAAAAAAAAAACCCAACAGAAACAACCAACCCACAAAAACCCTGAACTGTGGCAACAAAGCTTTTAATCCAACATGATCCCAGCATCCTTGTTCCAAACCTCTCCTCCTTTCCTGGTTTCCCAGCACTTTACTGAGAACACAGCATGTCCATGAGGAGAGAGGATCACACCCAGCTCCCAGAGCAGCGGGCACAGGGCACTCCTGGCACCTCCAGCCCAGCCAGTGTCCTACTGCCAGGAGTGGCCCTCCCCTTGCATGGCCCCAGGGACAAACACAGCCAGCAACGCTCCCAGCACCGGAATTAAAAACATAAATCCACTCTCAGAGCAAACAACCAGACACACCATCACCTCCAGCCACACCAGTAACACAGAACAAACAAAAACGACTTCAGCAAACAAGGCAGGAATGTGCCGAGCCTGTCAGAACACTACAGGAGTTACCACGTGCAGGTGCTGCCCTGCTCACGGCACAGGCCATCACTCAGCCCCAACACCACAGGGTTTCACCCAGGTATCCATCCATGGCTCTCAGCCACGTCCATAAAAACATCCAAGGCACAAAACCACAGGATAGAAAAAAAATTAATTTAAAAAAAATTAAAAATAATAAAGCATTTGGGGTTTTCCCTAGAGTTAAGCTGTGCCATGAAAAAGATGGATTTTTCTTTCTGGCTTCCTCTTCCAGCTCTCATTTCTATTAAACTTTACTCTAAATTAGAAATGTTCTCTTGTTACTGGCTATTCCCTTCCCCAGGAGACTTTTGACCCTGTGAGCTCTGGTCAGCTCTTAACCTACAACAAATCAAGCTCCTAATTGTTTCAAAGTTATTTTCTCCCAGCCTCTGAACCCAAATATGGCTTTTTAATGGATTGCTATGAATTTTCATTATTTTTTATGTTTGTGCCACACTATTACCTCTGTTATCAACGAGGAGAGCAGAGTTTCAACAAGGCAGCAGGGAAATGCTTCTGCTGAAGAGGAGTCCTGCTTCCCACCTCAGAGTGTCACCCACAAACACATAATCACAACACACCCAGTAATGACTTGTGTGTGGTTTCACAGAGCTCTCTAAAGGACATTAGGTGACATGCAGACCCATCAGGCTGCCTTTAAAGAAAATCTCAGCTGTTCTTCAAATTCCAGTCCAATTTTCCCAGGCTCCTGCAGCCCGTGAGAGCTGGGGGTGCCCACAGACCCAAAGCGAGCACAGCATCCCCATGTGCAGGGGCTTCTACAGGGAGCGGAAGCAAAACCGAAACTGTTCTCCAAATACAACAGAATTTAAAAAAAGAAGTAAAAGATGGGGGCAAATCACGAGTAGCAGAGTTTTCAGTTTTCAATGGAACCACAAGGCACCACTCAAGAGTTGGTGTGAATTCCCTGTGCTGGAGGGATCCTAACCCAAAAAAATTTCCTCCTCTCGAGATGAGCACAGAAGGGCTGCACAGGCCACGTGCCAAAACACCCCTGGAGCAGCAGCTGGAGAGCTGCACCCCAAACTCTCACTGCTCACACCACAGCTCAGGGTGGATGAGGAGAATCCCTGCCTGGCAGCGGTATGCGTGTGCACAGTGTCAGCTTTCCAGCAGGTCAGCAGGAGTCATTTTGCACCCAAAAATATCTGAGGAGGAACCAGGCCCCTCTGCAACCAATAGGAGCGGGACTGATGAACATTTGCACCCTGCACATACGAGCAGAAAGAAATCAATGTGCTTTGGACAGTCCAAATGCAGAACTTGGATCCTCACATCCAAATTCAGAACAACCTAGATCTTCATGTTTTTGAAACCAGTCTCCAGAATAAGGACACTTCTAAATCTCTTAGCAGCCACAAAAAACCTAAGAAAGCCCTCATGAAGCAGCTCCACTCTTATGAGCTGCCAATTCACTCCCAGCCCAATGCACAATTTTACTCTTTTCTTTGGATCCTCATCCAAAGCTGCTACACCTGGATGGAAAATATTAAACTGTGCTCCACCAAGGAGCCGGAAATATGGTGATGGAAATGTCAGCAGCAGCACAGGAACCAAGCAAAAAGCTGAAAATACTTCTCTAGGAAAAATAATAACAGTAAATACACACATGCTAAAATAAGACTGTATCTCAAAGCTAGTCTGAAAATAACATGCCCAACCCAAGTGAGACAAACCCATCGATGAACCAAGTGCCCAAGAGAGTTGATTCACCTTTTTGGGTTCATCAGGCACAAATTTAAACTTCCAGCTGCAGAATTCATAACCAGAAAACACACTGAAGCTCTATGAGAAATGACTTGAAAAGAAGCAACCTTTTGGTTGACTTTTTAGACCCCACAAGAGAGTCTGCATTTTGATTTACACCTTTTCTGACATGATTGTGCCCCAAAGAAGCCCAAGGGCAGCCCTTTCCCAGTTCTTAGCCATGCTCATCTTGGGAGCCAGTCCCATGGCCCTCATACAGGATCCAGTGCACTGTGGAACACCAAAGCACTGGGGGTGTTGGGAGGGGAGTGCAAAACCCCTGGTTGCAGGAGGGAGTCAGGGAGCAACTGGCACCTGATTCCCACCTTTCCATCTACCCTGCCATGATGTCTCTGGGATGTTACCATCACCTTCCACTCCCATCCCTTCCCCATGACCACCAACAGCCATCCTCTGGGCTGCTGGGCCAGGAAAAGTTCTGGCATGGAGGTGGAAGATGCCAAGATGAGCAAATGACCCATCTCCAACCCACTGCTTGTGCCAGCATCACCGTGGTGTCCACACGGGACAATTTCTGTTTGGGGAACTGCAACTTGCTTTGCTCTTACCGTAAGAGGAAGGGCACAGGTAGCAGGCAGGTAACCAGAGCAGGAAACCTTCTGAACAACAGAGGCACAGGTTTGCTTTCTGCCCGTGCAGCAATTCTGCAGAATCTGTCTCACCAGTTCAACGCAGAATAAAGCCAGTTAGGATGTCAAATTGGTTTCGGTTTTACTAAGGCAGAGTTTGTAGCACCGGAAGAAAGGAAGTTCACTACGGACAAAGCCGAGTCTCTGGCTGGGAGACCTTAAAAGGACAGCAGAGTCCAGCTCCCAGCGCTTCATCCCTTCCCATCTGCTCCGGCGTTTCTGTGGGACGCGCGCCGTCGCCCCGGCCAAGACGTGACGTTCCTCTGGAGCCCCCGCAGGCCCCGGCAGGAGCTGGATCCTCTCAGGCATTTCTCACACAGCCACTGACTCAGCCCAGTGGTCTCAGCCCTCAGCCCCTCGCAAGCGCCGGCCCTGCCACGGGGTTTTCCATTTAAATGAGACAATGCAGCCCCAACGCAGCAAGCTCCAGGGAGACACCAGATACTAATTAAATCCATGCTGCTGCTGGAAAACTGAGCTGCAGAGAGGAACCAGCTGCCTTCCAAAAGTCCACAGCAGCTGGCCAGCAAAATGGTGTTTACCAGTCCCATGCTTCCGCTTCTCCTGCTCCCCCATCCATACATTTACATTTACATTATCCAAGCAGTCCCATCCTGCTCAGTTCTTGCACAGATTCATTACTACAAGTGTGCTCATCTTGGGAAAGAGCCTGTAAAGGTTTCCTTTCTAGTCAAGACCCAACATTGCTTTTACTTCACTCGCGCCCAGAGCATAAAGCCCAAGACTGCTCTACCAACACCAAATCTGACAAGTTTGAGAGCAGAACAACCCAGGCAGATCTGACTGACACACTGGGAAAGGGCAGGTCCCCAGTGCTCACCTCCTGCAAAACCTGAGCTTTGCTTTCACACCTGGTAACTCTCTGCAAAACAGGCTTTGCCTGCAAGCAGGTGTCCAAAGCACTGTCTGTATCCCAAATCACTGAGTCACATCTGTGTGTGTTTACCCTGGGAACCAGAGAAGCCCAAGGAGAGCTGCTGAGCACAGACTACAGAGCCCACAGCACCTTCAGGGCAGGCAGCCCTATCCCATACATCAACCCCTGCCACTGGATGCTGTGGGAAAAATACCCAGTCTTGACAGCTCAGGTACCCTTTCCCTTCCCTGGGAGGTCGAACGAGGACAGATCCAAGTGCTTGCCTGTCCTGCAGGACCATGGGGATCCAGCCCAAGGGCAGCTGGCTGATGAGGAAATGGAGCTGCACAAGCACAGCTGGAACAGACATCGCTGAGCCCTCCACATCCCCAGCTCCATGGAATTTTCTAGAGCAGGTTTACCTTTGAATTCAGGTGGCAGCTCTAAGACTCCCTTGCAAAACCTTTTTTGAAAGGTGTGTCACAAACACAAATTCATCACCACTGTAACCCCCATCACCAGTCTGGCCATGACAGTTGCTGTGCTGGGCCACAAGAACCAGGTAAGAAAGCTCTGCGTTCATGTGTCAGGTTTCTGAGCAGGCAAGTTTCCCTTCCACCTCCTCCCCTCCCCAGAGCTCACAGTCTGCTTCGCAGTCATCAGGCAGTGGGGAAAAAACAGGCTTCTAGACAAATAGATAATTTTCACCCAGCAGCTGGGAACAACAGCTTCCATTTCCATCTGAGGCTGGAACACCTCCTCCTGTGCTGCTGTAGCCTGAAATAAGGTTAAGACCATCTCTACCAGCATGCCACTTCCCCAGCCCTGTCCCTGAATACTCCCACGCCCTCAAAAGCCAACACTTTTCATAAAAACAAGATGAAGTGCTGCTCGCCTTTCCCTTGATAAGGGATCTTAATGCACTTCCAGCAGCACGCCCGGGAATGGATGGGGAAGAAGAGCTGCCATCAGTTTCCCAGGGAGAACAGGGGAAGGCGCTCTCCCCACCTCCACTGCAGCCAGAGATCTGCTGCACCTTTCCTTTGCAGCCACAGCTGAGAGCTGCCCTGGCTCTGGAGAGCTCCAGGCACGGGCTGCAGGACGTGCCCAGCTGAAGGACAAGGCTTAGGTACAACCTGCTGCAAGAGGATTTGACAGCACGCCCAGAGGAACAGCAGGTACAAATGCAGGCAGCAGCAGGAGGAAACAGCAGAGGAACATGCCTCTGGCTCAGAATGGCCCAGCAAAGCAGAGAGGGGAATGCTGCAGCAGCTGGGAGGCCACAATGTGCCCATCCAAGAGCTGATCCTGAGCCCACCTGTTCAGCATCTCCTGGGACACACGGAGAACAGCACAGAGCTGGCACTGCTGACACCTCACCAGGGCAGGAGGGGCAGCTGTCTTGGTAAGTGGCCAGCCACTGCCCAACACACTGGGATGGGCTTGTTTCCCAGCCTGGTAACCAGGACACTCTGCACTGCTTGTTGTTCAACTTCAGGGTCTTCCCTCCCTCCGCTGAATTTTCAGTAATACATGAGAGCACACACATGTATTTAAACATTAGTGCCAAGTCAGATGCTTGAAACAGTGAACTACCAGAGATCTCTGAATCCCAGTCCATGAAATTAGTTTTTCCCACCAAAGCAGGGTGGGAAAAACAGGGAGCTGCTCTCCCTGTCCTGGGACAGCCCAAACATCACCACAAGGCCAGTCCATCACAAAGCCTCATTACATACTCAACACTGTGTATGGTGCCATTGCTTCTCTCCATGCACTGAAAGCAGAGCAGGGTCCACACTCTCCACTACAACCCACTGAGAAAATCCTACACCAAAAGTTGCCTCCTTTATGCAACCACAGCCCCCTGAGGACAGAAAGTGAGGCAGGACATGACAGCAGCCATTCTCACAGGAGAAAATGCCCCAGGAGGGGATGCAATGCCATTGTCACCCCTTGCCACAAGCTACAGAATGAGTCACCACCTGTGGCAGGCAGCCCTGGACTCTCAGCCATCAGTGCAGCCAGTGCATGACACAACAGCTCCCTGCTGACATAGCTTTATCAACTCCTTTATCAATTCCCACGCATGGGAAAGCTGAGAGCAGCTCTCAGACAGCCAGAAAGGGGACCCCCTGCAGCCCCAAACACCCTCAGTTTTGGCCTTCTCTGTCCCATGGGACCCCCTGGAGAAGCACAGCTCGCCCACCCACCCCCTCTCCTC
Organism: Cettia cetti; assembly: GCA_013401135.1. Classification (NCBI taxonomy): domain Eukaryota; kingdom Metazoa; phylum Chordata; class Aves; order Passeriformes; family Sylviidae; genus Cettia; species Cettia cetti. The sequence continues at coordinate 37,118 of VZUI01033705.1, forward strand.
TGGGAGCCACCCTGCTGTGTCATGGGCATCTCTGGAGGGGGACACTGCCCACGGGCACACCCAGACCCAACCTTGTCACGGCAGGATGCAGCTCCAGAGGAGCCTCCAGAGGCATTTTGGTGCACATGAGTCAGAGGGTCTGAGCACATGGCGGGGTGGGAAGTCCCCCCACATGCCGTGGGAGAGCTCCTCGTGGGACAGCTTTGCTTCCAGAGCGTGAATCCTGCTGGCATCCCACGGGCCAGGAGCAGCACAGGAGGACATGGGATGATGGGACCATTCAGCACTATCTCACAGGGAGTGCTGTCAAGTGGTGGGAGACGTGCAAGAGCAGAGGAAAAACACGACCCATTTGAGGATGTCCTCAGAGATCCCACAGCCTCAAATCCACACATGCTCCTTCCAGCATTGTGAAGGATCAGTGGAAGGCACGGTGAGGGAATCAGCATTTGTTCTCCAAAGGATAAGGGAGGTCTCCAAACGCCCCTGCCATAACAAAAGCAAATTTCTGGATGTGTGTGTGTCCTCTCCCTTCCTCCTCCAAGGCCAAGTTGGGATCTGAAAACCTTTCACCCACCTGGAAGAGATTTCCTCCCCACAGAGGAACTTGACTGAAAACCAGCACAGGCAAGCCCAGCACTCTCCTCCTCAAGGAGTGGGACACCACAGTGACACACTCAGGACTTTTTCCTCTCCACAGCCTTTGGACCAGCTCCTAAATAACCTCAGGAGCAGGGAACTGAGAACAGACTGCTGTCCCCACTCACACCACGAGCCTCCCCACAGCACAAATGGCTGAACATCACTGAACAACCCAGGGTATCCCAGCTTGCTCCCAACTTCCAGGGAGCAGATCAAAATTTAGCAGAGAACTAGAAATGGTTCCATCTCCCTTCCCTGCAGCTTCTAATGAGCACAGAATGAGCAAAACTACTCCCTCCACTCTGTCTGCATGGCCTCCTCATGTGCAAGGCAAGGGAATCCAACACAGGAGGCAAGACAAGGAATCTGAGGGATACCATCAGCACACTGCACCAGCCTGACAATTTCTGTGCCAGGGACACAGGTGACGTTCACTCTTCTGGAAACCACCATCTCTGGAGGGCAGGACATCCCCACTGCCCAAGCTGCTGCACAGCCACAGCAGACTGCCTTGTCTTATCTGAACCACAGCTTTCCAAGCAGCCATGCATGAGAAAACCCCCTCTGTTCCAGGAGAGCCCAGGCCACCAGGGACGACAGATGATACCAGGTGTGGACGCTGCCATTGCAAATTCTTCACATGACACACCAGGTGGGACACCCCAGAAGAGACCCTCTCTGCCCTCCTGTGCTGGCATCCACACCATATGGCTCTCGGGGTTGGGCACACACCTCCTTCTCTCCCAGCAGGCTGGGAAACAATCCAAGCAGCAGCATTAGCCATCTTCCCAATGTCCCTCCCCACAGCCTCCAGGGGCTTCCCAGACCAGTGCCCCCCCAGTTCTTACACTGCTTCTTGCAGCAGCTGGTTCAGAGTAGGTCACCAAGGAAGTGTCATTACAGAAGAGGGAACTGAGGCACAACACTGCCACATGTCACACAGAAAGCAGTGGCAGAAGAGGCAGAAAAGCCCAGTCCCCAAAGGCTGCTGTGCCCTAAGGTCACCTGCAGGGACCCTAAGCACAGGTGTGCTCTCCAGGCAGGGCAGGAACCCGGCACACAGCAGTAACCTGGCTCAGGGCAGTAACAAAGCACAGCCCCAGGAGCAGGTCAGAGGCCTGACCTGGAGATTGCCAGATTGGTTTCAGATTTGTTTCCTGGTTCGCATTTCCAGCAGGTGGATGGAGCAGATGCCTACAGCCAGCAACTCCCTCCTCCTCCTGCTGCTCCTCCTGACCTGTGCCATCCCAGGGAACCATCACCTGGTCAGAGCTGTTACCCTCCTGCCAGGGGACAGATGGACACCACCCAGCTCTGTCACTCCAGGGCTGTCACCAAGAGAGCTGAGGAAAAGGAGGGACGCCCAATCCAACAGCCTGGGTGGGTGAGCTGTTGTGCACCACCCAGAGAACCAAGGAGGCACTGGGGGCACTTGCAGGGTATCCAAAAGCTCAGCCAGAAGAAGGTGCCATCCATCAGTCCAGCAGCTCCAAGCAGCCCCGGAGAGGGGCTGGGAATCCTGTGTGGCAAAATAACCAGCTCCTGACAGGAGAGCCAAAGAGAAACCAGACAGCTTTGAGAAACCAGAGAACCTCTCACCTTCATCAACACAGGCTGGATATCAGGAGGAATTTCTTCTTAACAAGGGCTGTTAAACACTGCAAGGGTAAAGACACCATCCCTGAAGGTGTTGAAGGAAAGATTGGACATGGCACTCAGCACTCTGGGCTGAGTGACAACATGGGGACAACAGGTTGGACTCGATTTTGGGGGTCTTTTCCAGCCTAAATGAGTCTGGGATTCTGTGATCACTTCCCATAGGCAAGAGCTGTGACACAGATCTGCCCAGTACCTCAAGCAACAGGGCTCCTTCCCAGCCCTGCCTGGGACCAGGGGAGGAAGAGGCAGAGACGACATGCAGCACTGGAGGAATGGAAACCAAAGTTTCATCTCCAACCTCCAAGATATTGGATAGCTACCCATCCCACAGGGAATGGGGCAAGCTGAGTACTCTGGAAGAGGTTTTTAATGAGCCACACACACACCAACTACAGTTTAAAGGGGGAAACAGACCCACAAAGACACCAACCCATCAGATTCAGAACAATTCCAGCCCGGCTGCCAAGGGCCTGAGCACTGTGATGGCGAGAGCTGTGTGTGCCAGCAGGGTTCCCTGCTCCTCAGCCATCTGGGGACTGTCACTCTGCACAGATCTGCTCGGCCTCCTGTCATGTGTAGCACTCCCAACCCCTTTTCTGTCAGCAGGATCTGGGTTGGCAGAAACACTTTTAATTGTAGGATTTTTTTTTTTTCCCTTAACCCATATCCTCTTGACAGAACCAGGTTAGGAAGCAGCTGCACTGGCAGATCTAGGGTGGCCTTTTGTGAGGCAAGGCAGGGGAAAAAAGGGGTGCTTGGATCCAGTTGTCTCTTCAATCACCAAACCACAGTTAATCACAACTTCCCCACCTCTCCTAAGGTCACACAGAAAGGGGGAGCACCACTAGCTCAGCTCTGTCCTTGCCCAGCCCCTTTGCTCTGAGCAGGTCCTTTGTCCTGGAGAGTCCCAAAGAAGGGTGGGTGGAAGGGATGTCATTCCCACTGGTGACAAGGGCTGTTTCCATTTCTGGGTGTCAGAGCTGCAGCTCTGCCAAGCTGAGCTGTCCCACATTTTTCCTTCTGCTTTCTTCCCAAGGCTGCTCCAAGCCCCACATTTCCCCTCAAATGACTGCCAAACCGTACAGACTTGGGGGGGACAAAAGAGGGAGGGAAAAGTAAGCATCCAGTGGGGCTAACTGGGAAACCTCTCCCCAAATAACTGTCAAATTCTGTGTGCTGAGATGCCAAAACCACTTCCCTGCTGCAGACAGGAGCTGACTTGCTGCTGCCCTGGCTCCCAGCTCTCCTTCCCAGCAGGGACAGCATGCCAGGGCCACAGGCAGGACCCAGACCATGAGGAGGAAAGAGTAGCACCGTGCTGTTAATATTTCCTGCAGAATAACTGGGGCAGAGGGATGCTCTGTGGCATGACAACATCCATCAGCTTCCATGCAAGAGTCAGCAGCATCTTCAGGGAAGCAGCCAGCAATCCACGAGGCGTTCATCTTCCCACCCCCTCTATTACAGGACCATCAGCAGCTCAATCCATTACAGTTTTCCTTGCAACCTCTCAAAGGTATGGAAGCGACCTGCTTATTTCACAGATGGGCATGGAAGCATCTGTGATCTCAGAGAAAAAAAAGAGGATGGAGAACAACGATTCCCAACTAACTGGAGACTAACTGGGACAAATTCCTAAGGCCCAGCAATCACCCCAGTCTGCTGGGCTTGCAGGGAGGGATAAGTTTCAAAACAGAGGGACCAGAGACCTACATCCCATTCCTAGTCACACCACAAGCTGTGCAGGATCTTTTCAATCCTCCATCCCTCACACAGAAGATCAGCCTCACAACCCTTTATTAAGCTCCAGGACTGCTTTGTGGATTAAGGATTTTGTCTGGTTTGCATCAACCTCCACATCAGAAAGGCACATTCCAAAGGCTTTTTTCTCATCTTCCCTCATCCCCTACCTGTGTGTATTTTGCAGGGGATGAGAAGGCCAGGACTGAAACAGGAAGAGCACAGGACTGGCTACAGCTGAGGAGGTGGTGCAGTGTGCTGGGAAAGGAATCTTTCAAGTGGTTCTTCCCAAAGGCTCTCTCAAACAGGTACATCCAGTGCAACTTTGGTGGTTCCTCCCTTCCCCTCACCTGCCTCTTTCAACCCTACACAAAGGGTTTGATTTATAAAATCAGAGGGATCGTTTCAATGAAGGAACATGTAGGATACACCCCCAGGAGGACCCATTTCATCTTGCTGCTATTAATACCTGGAACATTATTTGCACGAACAGACTGTCCTTTCTCCCTCATTTCTGGGCTCTCACTTCTCTGGTTTGTCCCAGAAATCCCAGCCAACACACGTTCAACCTCCTCTAGTACACACTTCCATCCAAAACCCCAACCTTTCCTTTTCCCTTTGAGTTAATTACTCATGTTTCTAGTTCACATCACCTCTTTCAACTCCTGCAGACAGGATACAGCTCCCCTGGCTCTCATTCATTAAGCAGCCAATTTGTGGGCCTAAACCCATCAACACTCATTATGGAAAGGGACCAAGACTTCCCACAGTTGCCCAGCATCCCACTATCCTCCAAGCTGGGCTCTCACTCCTCTTTGCTTCCCCAGCACCAAAGCTGTGACTAAGAGCCAGAGCCATGCTCTGGCTGGGCTTGGCTCTCCTTGGCACAGCTCCAGGCTGGGCCCAAGGGCTGCTTGTAAGGCCTTTGCCACAGTGGCACAAAGAAGTTCTCAACCTTTCAGAGCTGTGCTGGGCTCTGCCCACAGGGGCCCAGGCAAAGCCCTCCCCTTGCAAAGAGCTGCATGCCTTTGGTTTTGCTTCAAGAGGAAACACGTCTTCTCTGTATCCAGGCATAAAACAGTCAAGCCCGGCCAAAACCATCCAATCAACAGCACAGAGCATGACAAGTCAGGACAGAGGGTTACCAAGGAGCCAAGGAAGCCCAGAATTCCCAGCCAGACCCAGAATTCCTGACCTGCCCTGTCTGCAGAGAGGGGCTGGGAAGAGGATCAGGCTCCTCTCAGTTGCTGTGTCCTCACACATCACAAGCAGCCCATGCAGCCTGAGATGCCACCATGCCCTGACCCAAATTCTGACACACACCAGCACACAGCTCTGCTCACCTGCTCTCCCAGAAACGTGGGACAAGCTCAGCACTGAACCAGCAGCAGGCTTTACCTGCTTATCTGGGCACCCTGCGAGAAGGATCACGCAGAAAGGTGAAGGATCTCACTGAAAGGTGAGGAGAAGCCATGAGCACCTCACCAAGCCAGCCCAAGGAACAGGAAATCCTGCCATTAGCAGGATCCACTGCAGAGGATTTCACAGCTAATGAACCCTTGCCATCACAGACCACAGCGAAAGCAAAAGCAGCAGGGCATTTCTTTTCTGATAAGCTGCTTTTATCAGGAAGTTCAGCTCTGCTGCCCACACCAGCCCCAGCTGCAGAGCAGCTCCCAGCCTGTGCCTTTAAATCCCCTTGGCAGCGCAGGACTGGGGCTGAGGGAGCAGACACGCCCTGTGCTCCAGCGCTGGAGCACACAAACATTTCCTCCCAGCCATTCCCTCAGCCAGAGCTGCCTCGTACCTGCCAGGGCCGTGCCAGAGGGAGCACAGGCTGTGCCACACACACCTGCACAGCCTTCAACTCATTTCCTGAATCCCTCCTGCTTCCCCACCAGCACTGGACATTCTTCCCCAAAACTTCTTCCTTAAGGCAAATATTTGGAGTCTAACAGGCATTCCTCATGGAAGGCACAAGTTAAATATTGGCCCTAAAACAACAGCAAGTGCCTTTCAATGATTCTGGCTGGAGAAGCACCGCTCTGGACTTTGATTTCTGGCTCTGAACAAAAATAGGAGCAAAGCACTGAGTGTTACACTCTTCTCCTGGGAGAAGTCAGATTTCAGTCTCTGCAAGCACCCTGCCAGGACCACAACCAGCAGTGGGAACTGTCCCTGCTCGTGCTTTCTCACACCTCGGGTGTCTGCTGTCACGCAGCCAAGGCTGCTGCAGTGCATCCTCTGCACCGGGCACACGATCAGTCTGACTCTCATTTCCAGGTCTGTGATTATATATCCTCAGAGAGACACTGGAGAAGACCTGCTGGAAACTGGGGGTGCCATCCAGGGCATTTGCACACCTTGTCCTTCCTGCCTCTGGCTGCATCACCAGCATTCCCAAAGGTGCCCAGCTCTCCAACCAGCCATGCCCAGCTCTTCAGTGCACAAGATGCTCCAGGCTCTTCCTGCTCTGCAGGCAGCCCAGCTCCCAAAGGATGTGCTGGCTCTTGTAAGAAAACATCCCAGCAAGGTAGGAAAGCAGTCAGAGAAATGGCAGCACAATAAAAGGGAGAGGGAATAGTGAGGAGGAAAAAGAAACCTTCACTGAGGTCAGTACATCGGAAGCTTGGTAGCACTCAGGTCCTGGGATGTCATGGGCATTTCCACATGGATCAGGGGAGCAGAGCTGCTGTTGTGACTCTGCAGGCAGAGCCCTGCAGAGCTGGGTTTGTTGCATCCCAGAGCAGCTCTGTGATACCCAGATGCTGCTGATCTAAGCCCGAGCGGAGGGGCTGCTCCATCACCCCCACTGCAGGCAGGTCCCAAAGAGCCCCTGCCAAAACCACCCCAAACCAGAGTCTGCTCCAACACCAGGGGTCTGCCCACTGCTTCTCCAGAAAGCACCTCAACAATTGCGCTGAGAAAGGTTACATGGCACCAGCGTGCTACACACCAACTCACAGGCACAGGGTTTGTTCTATACCCTGCTAAATTCGGTGTGAGGTGTGTTAAATGAGCTTCCCTTTGGCTCTGCTGTGGACCCTGCAAGCCTAGGAGCACCTTGCTCAGCTCTGCCTGCTCTGAGCAGGCCTGGGAGGCAGGAGGGGGACTGAGCAGAGGAGAGCTGCTCCCTGGCAACACCCCCCGTTGTTGTGTGAGATGGAGAGCTCTGACGGTCTGCTATGCTGGAATTCCTCTCAAATTCCTTCCCAAGACACTTATGATGGCACTTCAAGCTGGGGAATCTGCTGGGGGCTCTGATAACCTCTCAGTGAGGTCCCATGATGACGCAGACACCACTCTGAAAACAGTGTGGGTTTAAAACCAGCTGCGAGTCACCCTGGAGGAAATGTTAAAGCTCCGAGCGCTTCCTATTCCCTCCCCAGTCACTGAAGCCCGTGGAGGGACGAGCTCCAGCAAGTTTGAGCAGGAATTCCTAAGGCCCAAGGCAGAGACCAGCCTGTACCTGTCAGCACCAACACCTCCTCATCCCACAGCACACTGACCCTGCACTCCCAGAGCTGACTGCCACTCTTCAGCTGCTGGCTCCGAGCAGCCCCTTCCAGCACAGGGACCCCACCTCTGCTCCCAGTGCCTGAGTCCTTCCTTAATATCCCCTTCCTTAATATCCCCTGTACTTGGCAACACCAAAGCCAGACTTTGAGTCAAACCAGCAGCACCTTTGGGATGAGAGGAATCGGCAGAGCTGTGGGCGAGGGGATTCCAGGAGAGCCTCAGCCCCTCGCCCACACACACTGCACAGAAGCTGCTGGAAAGCACCATCCTCTCCCCACATCAAACCAGGGAAACCAGGCAGAGTATAAACTTCATCACTGCCAACAGTCCCTGCTAAAAAAAGGATAAGAGAAAGGGGTTTTTGCTTTGTTGTTTGTACCTCGCTGCTACCTCAAAAGCAGCATGATTTTTTTACCTGAAAACATTGGGCAAGGACAGAATCTGTGAGAATGGAGCTTCTGTAGCACAAGCACAGCTCTGTTCGGGTTTAAATTAGATTTCCACTGACCTTTTTGAGCCTATCGTTCAGCCACCCACACCAAGCAGCCCCTCTTAGCAAGACTCTGCAGCCCCCAGCCTGGGAAGATGAATAAACCCCCAAAGACTTGGCTGTACTCCAAGGGAACCCCCACACCCCTCCCAGCACTGCTCCTGCTGCACAGAACTGCTCAGCTGCAGGGCTGCAAAGCTCTTCCAAAGGAAAGCTGCACAAAATCCAAGTTCAAGCTCAACCTTAACCCCTGTTTATTAACTTAAGAACATCCCTCTCAGGGTGACAAAGCCCGTGCATCACCTGCCAACTGTCTCATTCACCACTGGGAAAGCAAAGGCCAGGCCTGCCTCATTAAAAAGCATTACATAACATTAAGTAACAAAAGGCTACAGGACATTCTTTGCTTGGTGGACATGTAAAAATGAATGACTCAAAAATTAACACTCCTTTCCTCCAGACTCCCGGTGCCTCCAGTACCCCGGGAGGCAAAGGAGCACCTTATTTCCAAGGCAACAGCGTCCTGGCTCATCCCAAATCCTGCTCTCACTGCCACCCCTGCCCTGCAGACAGTAAACAACACACAGCACTGCCCAGCTCTCTTTCAGAGCACCCAGACACCAGTGGATGTGTTTCTGCTGCCTCATGGCTCACACTGGGGGGAAGCTGAGACCTTGGCCTGGGGCACAGGGACCCTTCCCCAGCCTGGGGTCAGCTGGGCTGCACCTCACTGGACAGGACTTTGGGCCTGTCCCACGTCACCATCTCAGTGCAAGCTTTTCACAGACAGGACTGTGAGAGCACTTTGGTTTCACTGTCACCACAAGCCTCAGGACCTGTGTTTCCTAGGAGTGAGGATGTTTCTGCTGCAACATTTCAAATGCTGGGGGCTTGACGCAATGGGGAAGGCAGGTGTCAGCAAGGCAGTGCTTGGAAAAGCCACTGCCACCAACCTCCCAGCAGAACAGACTCCACAGGCACTGGGAGATCTTCCTGGAGACACAGTGAACTTCTATCCACCATCTCCCTGGAGCCAAAAAAAGCCAATTTAAAGTCCTTATAGAACTAACTGAATTCCTCTACTGCAGGAGCAAACTCTCCTTACTGTGGGTGGTAGATGAAACCAGAGACTTCTTGCTCCATGTAGCATTTTGAAACACCCTGCAAAGCCTTACCTAGAAGTTTCAGCTTACCTGAAGAGCCATTTCCTACTCCACACAGGGCTCATTGTGGGTGCTGATCTGCTGCTGCTGTGCTCTGAACACAGTGAGCAGAAGGCAGAGACATCCTGTGGTTTTACAGCCACTGCCCCACCCTCCCTCCTGCCCCCACAGGGCTGGGGACCTGTGAGCAGGGGTGTCACAGCGCAGAGCACCACAGGTGTCACCTAGGAACCTGACAGGGTAGGACAGACAAGGCAGGGATGTGCTGGAACACCTTGGAATGGAATCACAGAATGGTTTGGGTTGGAAGGAACCTTAGAGCTCATCCAGTTCCATCCCCTGCCATGGGCAGGGATGCTTTGCACTAGTCCAGGGTGCTCCTTTGATCCAACCTGGTCTTGGAACTTCCAGGGACAGGGCAGCCACAGCTGCTCTGGGCAGCCTGTGCCAGGGCCTCACCACTGTCACAATCAGGAATTTCTTCCCAATATCCATCTAACCCTGCCCTCTGTCAGGGGGAGGCCATTCCTCCTTGTCCTGTCCCTCCAGCTCCTGAGGCACAGGCTGCTTTTTCAAAGCCAGTTATTAGAAATAATGCATTAAATGTAACACACAAGGGAGGGGCTGCCCACAGGAAGGGCTGCAGGGCTACAGCCTGGGCAGGAATTTAGAATTCTTCAGGAGGAGGAGGGCAGCTGGTGTGAATCAGGGAGCCTGACAGAGGACCCCAATGCTCCACACTCAGCTGCCTCAGAAGAAAAACACTTTTTCACCTCCCTCACAACCAAAGCTGCTGCTCCTCTACAGAGACAAATCTACCAGACAGCAACTGGCAGCAGGAAGTAGAAACAGCCTCTCATGAAACTCCAAAACTACTCACACAGCTTTTCTAACAGGAAGATGAATTGTTCTCCAGCAGAACCCCAGAGGTGCTCTCCCTCCCTGCTCTCCCAGCTCACAGGGTACAGCTGGACCAAAGCAGTCTCCAGGTCACACAGTCTGGGCCAAGGAAGGAGGCTCAGGTTCACAGCTTCTCACTGCAGCCACAGCCAGCCACGTCTGCCCAGTCAGAGCCCAATTACAGGGCTGTGGGCAGAGCTGTTCCCACAGGCTCTCAGCAAAAAGCCGGGCAAACACAGGCAGGAAGCTCCTGTGTTGGCACCCAAGTCTGTCCCTTCTCAGCAGCACTACAAGGAAAGAGGGTTTGACTCCTCAAACTGCAGAGGGAAGTCACAGGAGTAGCACAGGGCAAAGCAGGCCACTGCCCTCTGGCACCAAACCCCAGAGTGCCTGGCCCTGCCGAGCGAGGGGAGGGTCTCCTCCCCAGCCCAGGGGCTGCAGCTCTCCTGCACACCCCACAACAGCACATCAGGGGTTGCTGCTCACCCGAGCCTTCCCTTATCCCTCCCACCAAGCCTTTAGTGCCTGTGGAGCTGCAGTTCCTGTCTGAAGGCAGAGATAAACAGCTTCCTACCCACCCTGGCTAGAGCACAGGGCCTGGGCCTTGCAGCAGTGCCCCGGATCAAGGGCCAGGCACACACCTGGAGGGACCAGGCAAGCACAGGAGTGCTGCTCCAGCACAGCTCATCCCAGCTCCTCCCAGCCAGGAAAACCACGGGGAGGGAGGTGGGCAGGGGGAGACAGCTCCAGAGCACAGCCAGGCCCAAGTCCAGCAAAGATGTTTATTGGCAGCTGCTCTCAGACATTGTCTCTTCCAGCCCACTGGGGCTGGAGCTGGGAGGGGGAGAAATACGACTGTCCATGAGCACAACCCTCATGTCATTCCCATTGATCCGCTGAGTCACTCCCGTATTAACAGTTTTGACAACACCCAGGCTGCACAGGAGCTCTGACACAGAATACAAAACAAGGGGCACTGTGAAGCTGCTCCAGAGAGCAGCACCCAGGAACCTGCTGAGCTGCCAGGGCTCTCCTCCTCCTCTCAGGAGCTGCACCAAGAGCAACCAGCACACGGCACGCTGCAAGGGCAGAGCACAGCTCCATCCAGTGTGCCCGGAGAAGCTGCTGGACACCAGGTCTGCCCTGCAAACCACCACCAGCTGCACCCCTGTGGATGCAGGGGCAAAGCAGAGCAGCTGCTGCTTCGGCAAAGGAATCACATGAGTGATTTTTAAGTGATTTATAAGGCCTCGAAGAGTTATTAGCTAACAAGGAGGACATCAAACCCTAAAGCACAAAAGGGCAGCCACCTCTCCAGGCTGAGAGGCAACCCCTAGAGGGCTGGGGGCTCCCCAGATCTTATGTTCCCACAGACCTGAGCATGCTGGTGTTGGATCAGTCAGCACCACAACCCTCCCAGCGCCCCAAAGCTGCTCAGGAGTGATAAAACACTGACCAAACAACGTCCCTATCTGCAACGTACCAAATTAAAACAAAACCAACAAATCTTTGGCAAGTTCCTCACAGCAGCCAAGCCTATCCTGCCACAGCGAAGGCTCCCCATGGAGGCCTCCTGCCCTAATTTGCAGAAATTCTTTGTCAGACCACTGGCAAACACCAAACGTTTGCTCCAATCTGTTACATAAGGCTCAATTTTTAAACCTGTGTGCTGGCTGTGGGGAGATGGGGGCACACTGTGTGTGGCAGCCTGGCAGGGCAGCCTGGCTGGCAGGTGAGCTCACACGCTCCTCAGAATGCACTTCCACACCTCCAACCACTTGTTGTGCAGAAGGAAAACAAATGGATTAGTTAAGGAGGCAACTTCCAAAGGTTTTACACACCTTTCAACCTGGGTCCAGGCTAACTCAAACTGTTTGGAATGGACTGATATCACGGCAGCTCAGAAGGGGTTTGTAAAACTTTGCTTTTTAACTTCCAAAACACACCAAACACGGCAAGTCTTCATACTGCCCAGCGCACAAAAGAAAAGGCACCTTCTGACCATCCCCACAACTTCCCGTTGTCTGCTCCCCGGGATCCAGACCCAGCTCCCTGGCTCAGCTCCCTCCTGCCAGCCAGCGACAGGAGCCACAGGCCTCCCCGGCAGAGCTGCTCCTCATTTGCAAACCTCAGAACAGCTCAAGTCGGCTCCTGTCTGCTGGGGGCAGGAGGGGGAGGGCACTTTTCCCTTTTCTCACATTCATCCTCACCCGCTTCGCTGAAGAAAAAAAAGCCGTTTTAAATACCAGGTTCAGCATAGTCCTTTCCCCAAATAAACACTTCCCAACCCCTCTGGAGAGAGGAAAGCCACATACAAAGGAGCCAACATCCTGCGAGGCTCAGGCAGGCCGGGGCAGGGTGGGGGCCGAGGGGACACGGCCGAGAGGATCCGAGCCCATCCCTGCCGCCCACCCGGCCCTGGGGGGACTGGGGGCTCGCACCCCTTCCCCAGGGCCACGAAACAGGCACGGCCGGGAGGGGACCGGGCGAGGCGGCCCCGGGCCCTCAGACCCCGGCCCAGCCTGACCCCAACGCGACCCCAAAGTCTCCCCCACCCCCCGATCCCAAGCTTACCCCCACAGCCCCCAACTCCCCCGGGACCAGACCGACCCCTCCTCAGCCCCACCACCCGGCGACCTGCCCAGGCCGAGCCGGGGCCTCCCCCGGCACCCCCGCAGCCCCTTCCTCTCTCCGGGCCCCTCCCGGCGCTCACAGCCCCCCCCCAGCCCTCACACA
>VZUI01033706.1:0-13144 GCA_013401135.1 Cettia cetti
AAGAAAAGAAAAGAAAAGAAAAGAAAAGAAAAGAAAAGAAAAGAAAAGAAAAGAAAAGAAAAGAAAAAGAAAAGAAACCTGGATCATTTCAAGCTATGGAGAAATTAAGATAATAGTTCTTTAAAGAGGTGACCTGCTTGAACAGAATTTTGCCTCAGTGGTTAATGCTGATGCCTCTCATTATTACACCTGTGTGCCCCCAGAGCTAGCATACACTGTGAGGTTGTCACTATGGACTCCCTGAAGATTCTGGCACTTCTCCCTTCATGGGACCAAAGTCTCTGCTTAGGGGTGGGACTTGGGATTAGTGTAGCCCATGTTGCCACTTGGTCTGCTTCCAGAGATGTTATATGGAAAGTCTGGGAGTCTGAAGGGATGCCAAGTTAGGAAAGCAATTCATTTCCTTCAAGGGGCTATTTGCTTTTCTTTCTGTTCAGGAAACTGGCTGACAAGAAGTGGAGCTTCTCACTGCTGCTAATGGATGCTGCCCAGTTCTTGTCCTTGTTTTGGAGGTGAAAGGATGACCTGTCTGCAGCATGTCTGGCAAGCTGTCACAGCTCCTGCTGTCCAAGCCACACAGCACCTTGTTCTTCCTTCCTTTCCCTCTTCTTTGTTCTGGGGTTGGTCCAGGGCCTCATCCATCCTGCACACCTTCTGTCAGGAAGCTTTCAGCACCATGAGCACAGCTCAGGCAAAGCTTTGTGTCATGGTTTAGAAGAGGTACTCCCCTTTTCGTGCACACCCCAAGGCTTTCCAAAGCTCCTGCTCACTCACTCCCCCTCCTCCTGCAGTGGGATAGAGAACTGGAGGTACAACAGGTAAAGGCCATGGGTTTAGATAAGAACAATTTACTGAAACAGCAGTGAGAAAGCAAACACTAACAGCAACAATTCATAACAAAGTGTACGAAGGAGAGGGTGATTCACTTGCAAAAATCCTCACTCTAGAGCTTGACCAGATCACAGCCACACCACCTCAGCTGTTCCATACAGCTTGGAAAAGGCACTAATCAAACTTCTCCCTCTGGATTGGAACCAGCGTTATCCAACTGCTCCTTCCAGCTCGGAACCAGTGTTGCCCCACTTCTCCTTCCATCATGTTTACTTGACCAGAAGGAAACCCTTCTCCTTGGAAGAGACTCCCTTCCTGCTGTCCCCGGCAATGATGTGATGTGGTATAGAAAAATCTATGAGTCCTAACCGTGCTCCTTCTGGCTGCTGCAAAAAATTGACCGTGTCCTGGCTGGAATCAAGATACTTGCCAAAAGCTCCAAGGCATGTATTATTGCAGCTCACCAACATAGCTATTCCTGAAAATATTGGTGGACTCTTATCAAGGTCTTCCCTACCATGTTGCTGAAGTTTGTGATTTTACCACAAATGTAATTCATTTGATACTGGGTACAGGTCTGCAGTTTCTGGGTGTTTTTCATTCTTATGGGGACATGAGAATCCAAATTTTCTCATGCACAAGAAGTTCCCTCAGTACCAAGGGCTTTTCTTCTTATTATCAAGTGTAGGCAAAAGAAATCATAGTATTGGTGGGGATTTTTCTCACTGTTTTAAAATGAAAGGGCAAGAAATACAATCCCAGTGAAACCAGAGTTCAAAAAGCATAGTTCTCCTTCTCATCACCACCATCTCAATATTTCATCAGCACCATTGAGGCAGAAAAGATTTAAGTCTCAACATCATCACAGGAGCTATCTCCAAATTTCCTGCCACTGTTGTTGTTCCTTTCTATAAAATGCAATTAAAACTATGCTTAAAATACATATCTCAAGGGAGATTTTCCAAACTGCAAAAATAATTATTGTATTTTCCGTTTTCAATCCAAAAATAGCTGGTCATCCAGATACTTTATACAGACGCAGTGTATCTGAGATATATCCTGGAGATCACCAAGGACTTGACATAGACAACAGGCACCAGAAAGGAACTGTAAATTGTGTATTTCCAGTGGCCTACACATGATGGGCACCACAGATGAAGTTAACTGCAATCTTTTGCAGCTAATAAAGAGAATGACAGACTGACCTGGAAGTGGGTGAATAAATAAAAGTGGTTGTAAAAAATCTCATGAAAATTACTTGAGATTTTGAGATTAACAGTTTTTAAGTAATCTGTAACATATTAAAACTGCTTGCAGAAAACACATTTTCTTTCTGAGATTTACTTTGAAGCAAATTTTGAGGAAGGTATGAACCAAAGGCCTTGGATCAAAATCATGATTATACCACACTGAAACCAAAACCATTGCCCAAACCAGGCAAAAGTAAGAGGAGAACAGCAAAAAAAACCCTGTCTTTTCCAAACCTGGAACAGCCTGTGCTTTACTGAGTCCAAGTGGTGGAGTGACTTCGTTTCCCCCCTGTACCCAGAACACTGAGTTAGCCACAGCCTGCTTTGTGCTGCACACAGAGAAATCACAGAACCTCCAACCTTCAAAAACCCTTTGTGATGAGTGATTAAAACCTTCACAGTCAGTCAAGGCTTCCTCTGAACTAACACAGCATACCTGGGTGCACCATCCCAACAGCTGAATGAGGTTTTGGATGGGGGGGTCACTTTGCTGATCACTAATGTAAATGTCACTCCCTGTGTAACATGAGCAGACAGAAAGGAGAACTCAAGAATGGCTACTGAAAATCCATTACCTCTAAGAACTTTTCCACAGCTCTCTGTTTTCACCACTGTGTTAAACAGCCATTCAATCCCAGACAACAATACACATTTCTTTCACAGCAGTCAGTCTGCCAGCAACATTTATGTGTCATGGAGGTGAACTTGACTTATTCAGCAGAAGTAAAAGGAGCAGAGTTTGCTTGAATAAACATGTTTAACGTGCCATGGCATCAGCTTCTCGCTGCTGGGAGAGAAGAACTGAAATGATACATTTTTCATCCTCCACTAATCCACTGCTGCAATGAATGACCTGTTAAACACCTTTCAAAGCTGACAAGCCGGGAAGGCTGAGGTTGTTCAGGTCGCTCTTGCAACAGTGAACACTGTTAAGTTCAACAGACATTGGCTGCAGTGGTTTCTTGGTATGGCTGCAGAGAGCTATTCATTGCTAATTAACTTCTGGCAGCAAGTCTGATACATCCTAAATCGTGGCTGTGACTTTTCAGGGAGGTGGGCTCTGTGGCCTGAGAGGTACATCCACTCTCAAGCTGTGGCGATTGCACTTTGCTGCTTTGGAATGGTTTATTTCCAGAGGACTTTTTTAATAAGACCTGAAATCACATTGAGTCATCTCTGTCCTCTTTTCCCTTCCTCTCTGGGTGTTTTCCTCCTCTGACTGTACATATCCATTCCTGCTCTTTTCCAGGAACACTGACAGCCAGAAAACAGTAACATTTGCTTCTTTTTCTGTTCACATGACTAGAATTCATCTTCCTCTCAAATATCATAAAATAATGACATTTCCTCTGCAATATCATCCTCAAACCATCACAGCCCATGTAAATTTGACTACTGGGGTTCTTCCAAGATTAGTACTTAGAATATCTTAAGCCTGAAGGAAGGATGTTGCTTGTGTAGGCATTAAAGACATTGAACTGGACCAAGTTCATTTCTTAAAAGCTCAAGGTTGAGGATTACCACTCAGAAGTATGGGGTAGATGCAGATGGGTTTTTCTGTTTGTGGTTCAGTTCACGTGTAGGCTTTAACTGAACTTTCAAACCCAGGATTAGCTGCTTTTGATAGTGGGGGGTTTTTTTCCAGGCTGGTTGTAAATAGCAGGATTTTAACTTTGCTTTGTTTTGTTTTCAGTCAACAGCGATAGCAGAAATCATAGTGCAGACTAATCCAGCAGGAACTTATCCCTGAAAAATGTGCGAGCAAAAGTGGCACACACAAATTGTTTTCCATATAATATTGGTGAGTAAAGTTCATACTGTCTATTGTCAAAACAAATCCTAATAACACTCTGACTTCATCTTTAGGCAGCTCATAACATGGGAATTTACCTAATAACCTTCCCTGAATAGCTGTGCTTTACCCCTTTCTTCCTTTATACTATTTTAAAGGAAGAATTGTGTTCTCCTTTTAATTTTTCTTTCATTATTTACCTTTGTTGATCGCTACATAGTATTTTCCATTTTAATAATTCTCAGCCCATGTTCATCTCTGTGTGATCATGAATCTGTAGTTTCTGAGGAAAATTCTGCTTGGTGATGATTTTTAGCTGGGTTGATTCTTCAGAACTACTACCCAAGTTTTTTCCCAGCACCTTGAGTCTTCATAGTGAAGGAAGAAAAAAAACCAAATTCCTGAGTTTGCTCTGTCAGAAACTAAAGAAAGGGGGGGTCTTAGTATGTCTGCTCTTTTTCCAGCAGCTGAGTGAGAACTCAGGAGAAGGAGAGAACAGAAGTGAATTAAACTCTTCAATTAAGTCTGGCATCCACAGGTTTTTCCTTCTGCATCTTCCATATAACACAGATTTTTTCCTTCTACATCTTCCACATAACATTCATTACCACTCATGATTGCTCCTTCTGTTCCATTTAGTCACAGGCTAAACCTGCTGCCCTTTTCTGAGCACAGCTTATTCTCTTTGCTGCTCATGACAAGGGGTGCCAAGCAGTGGGTCGTTATAACCATTCCAAGACGGAGTTTTAAACTGATGGGCAGATCCAGTTAGCAAACCATGTGTTCAAATGGCATTAGAAGAGCACGAAGTGTGGTATTTTACAAACAAGTTTTAAATGAAACAAAGCAGGTAATGTATTTGTTGCCTTCCAATAAATGCAGGAAGCCTCTCACCATCAGACCTTCAGGTATAGTTTTGCAGAACTGCAGATTATTTCTGATGGTTATTGCTGGGAAAAAATGGATTTGGAGGAATTTAAATTTAAATTTAAATTGTAATTGTAATTGTAATTGTAATTTTGTTTCTCTTCCCACATCAGGATGTCTCCCTCCCTTTCATCCAAAATACACTTAATACTAATGATTTTTTTTCTGAAAAAAAGTAGTTCCTTTTACTAGAAAGTAAAAATTGAATTTTTCAGCCTTATGGTCATAGAATAATTTTTTCTTTTCAAATTCACAAGAATATTATTAACAGAAAAATTACCTAACAAAGGGTATAAAAATAAAAGTTATCTCCAAAGGGTTTTTCTTGTTTCATTTGAGAAATACCTTCCTGATATCTATGAATAAACAGTTTCAAAACTCTTTTGTAAAGAAGAGTTAGAAGTGAGACACCTGACCTTTAAAAACACTCAGCTTGAAACAAAAGTTACAGCGTCTAGAAGCCAGAAGTAAAAAAAAAAAAAAATAAAAAGTATCGTAATGCCAGGTGATGGATAAACATATTCCAATGTGGATTTAAATTGTCATGCCATGCCAATACTCTGTCAGTCCTGAAAGATTAGTCTGGCATTGTAAAGGTTTTCATCCAACAAAAGTACTGAGAAGTTAAAAGTATGCTGTCTAGTTTTATATCAACACAATGTAGAGTTATATTAAGTAAATATGAAGAAAATTGTATAAGAGGTATAACTGTTGACATGGAGGTTTAGAAACAACAAAGGGAGCCTTTTAAAATGTCATTGCATTCAGATAAGAAAACGTATCTTTTATCACTTTAGCAAAAGGGGGGCAGCCCTCAAAGTACAGTTTCCAAGAAAAACAGACATTAACTCACAGGGAAGAGAAATTTCACCTTTTCACCAGCTTAATCCACACATGTTTTAGGGATACCTGATACTTTTATTTATGTGTTTCATATCCTATTCCCTTACAAACTTTTTGTTAGCTTAAGTAGCACAGCCTGTAAAGGTAGCAGAACTGGCACAATAAAGACCCTGACAGCAAGCAGCCCAAACATGGTTAATGAGTGCCTGTGGCAAACACCACAGAGGGGACAGCCCAGCCCTGGCCCCAGCTGTGAGCTTCCCTGCTGGCAGGGGTGCAGGCACCAGGATCCCACAGGAGATTCCCACTCCCCTGTCCACCCATCTCAAAGACCAAATAATGCTGGAGGGACTGGCCAAAAACTGGGTTGTTGTCTCAGGAAGCTCCGCATGGAAAGTAAATTTTTTCGTGCCAGTTGTGAGCTAAAACGCTTCAGCATCCTCCCCCAGAGGTATGTGTTGCACTACAACAGCTTGGGGAAATGCAGGAAGAGGAGATTTGGGAGTTTTTGTGAATCTGAGCCTAAATATGTACAGAAAATGAGAAACAAAGGTAAGGCAAGTGTGATGAACTCTGGTTGCTGCCATTCCACACTTTCATCTTTTTAATGATATTCAGTTACTAATCCTGTGAGAAATGCATTTTTGTACCTGGAATGCAGAACTGAAGACCAGGAAATCCTCAGTCCTACATCAGGACCTGAGATAGATCAATCTTGTGGCTTTGGCTGTCTTAATTAGACTTCCTTTCTCAGCATGTTTGGTTCAGCCAGGTAGCTCAGTGATGAGCACATCTTGTGGGGAAAGAACATGTCCAACCCATGGCAGGGCAGCTGAGGGTGACAAGTGGCACCATGACTCACCACTGAGCAGGGATCAGGGATCCCCCCAATCCCTGGGACTAATCCTGAGGCACTGGAATCTACAGGCACCCAAAACCAGGGCAGACAAGAAAAGCATCTCTCTCCAAGGCCCTTGAAGCTTTGGTGGGGCTGCACCCAGCCTGTATGTAGTCCACACACTACAGTAATCTGTGTTCCATTGGATGTCCAATTCATGAAAAACAGCCTGAGTTGCCTGAGAGGAAACTCTTACTGTACAAAGCACAGAGAGCATCAGCCCTGGACCCCACCAGGACAGATCCCTGTGTGTCTCTCTGTGCCAAGGAAAGATAAAAGTAGAATAACCATGAAATGACACTGGCCCTGCAGCTCTAGGAATGAGGTCCATTAATTTAACTTTGCATTCAGAAAAATAAATTTCAGTCACCTTCTTCCTGGTCGATTCTTTCTCTGTCTGCCTCCTCCCCTGTGTTTTTGCTTTGTGCATGAATGGGGAATACACAATAAACTCAAAAATGCCCTGAGTGGGAGTGATGGTGATTATTAACTCTTTCTATGCCCATCCCTGATCCTGGAAGATGGGAAGGCTGGCCAAGCACAGTCTTTTGCCTAGCTTTGAGTGCATCTTGCCTCCACTTCTGCTCCACTGGGCCACCATAACAGGGCCTCTGCTACTGCTCACCCTGGCCCACCAGCCTGGGAGATTTAAGGTGGCCATAAGGGGCCATACTCCCCTCCCTGCCTCCACATTGTGGTTCTCCTTTCTCTTTCCAGAGAGAGCCCCCAAAATTCCGTTCCTACCACTGCAACTCTAATAATTCCTGCAGGGGAGGAAGCCCCTCCCTATCTAAGTTCCCAATTTGAATTCCTCAAGAATATTCCTGTTACACACCAGCTGTTCAGGCTATCACATAAGCAGCAGCCTCAACAGAAAGACCAAGGCCTGCAAGGGCAGAGGAAATGAGCTAAGCTCTTGCCCTCCACTAGTAATCCTTCCAGACCATGGTGGAGGTTCAGTGGCTGCTGATGCTGTGGGAAGGTTTAAAGAGCACTCTGAGTTGTGTTCAGGCAATGAACACCAGACTGCAGTCTCTGATCTGTTGTGTTAGCATTACATTTATCTTTTGCAGGCATGGAATTCAATTCACTGCTCTTTCAAAAATGTGTGTTTTAAATAACTCAACCCTAGAAATGTACATGTTCTCATAGTTTCACATCAGCCTTTTGCACAGCTGCCAAAAGCCTTCACACCCCTTGCCTAGCCCACCTGTGTAAACACTACAAAAGTTGCTCTTTGTGAAGCACAGGTAGAGTCTTGTGGCTTGATAATGAGCAAAAAAAGGGACAGAGAAGTTCTCTGCAACAGATGTGGGAGGGTTTTGCCCCATCCAAGCTGCATTAGAGGGTAGCTTTTACACTTCTCTTACAAATAACATTTGTTTAAAAGTATTGTAGGGGACATGTTTGACATTTCTACCAAAGTAATGTTTTTACAGCCTCTTTAAACACCTTTTGAGTGAAGGGCATTGCAGGAGGCAGCAGATATGCCACTCATTTCCCTTATTCTGTGTTCCTTATCTGTGCTGAGCAACACTTCTGCATACAAATGTTCTTGTTGATTTCAAAGAGTTTTAGAATATAAGAACATGCTCCACATGAATGAAGAGCATTCCTCCTGGTTTTCTTTCTAGGTTCAATGAGAGAATGGACATGAATAATGGGAAACTGGAAAAAGAGCATCAAGCTTCTGGGAGAGGTTTCATGGAAATGACCCTGAAGATGGTCTGAGGAGCATCCAAGTCCAAGGTCTCCTAATCAGTGCTTCCAGGATGGCTCTCAAGTTTACTGATTAGCCTTGCACATTTGGGATTTACCAGCCTTATGTGCTGTGAACAAGCCTGCTAAGAGGAACAGCATGTTACTCATGGAAATTTAAATCACCCAGCATGTCAGTAAAAGTGTGTCTTCCCCAGAAAGGAGGAAGACAAAGAATAAGTCATTTTCATGCTACTCCACAGGAGAAATCCTTTCCATAACATCTTGCCACAAAAATGATGATGAGAGCTCACTGTCTTTTCATCTTGGACCTGATTCTTTTTTCAGAGAAGTCTGGTTGAAGAAAACACCGTCCTCTGCAGCAAAACAACTCTGGAGTCACACCACAGAGCCATGGAGAGCTTTCTGGCAGAGAGTTTATGCACTGTCTTTGGCCTATGTGCAGCAACCTTACCTTTTTTTTTTTTTTTTTTTTTTTTTTTTTTTTTTGTGCTCAGGCTTGCTCATGTTTGGTAATGAAAAGACAAATAACTGGCCCAAAGCAGAGCTGCTATTCAGCTCCTGTTCCACCTCAAACCCAACCCATCACCCATATCTCTCATGCCTGGCAAGCAAAAGGAATGCTTCTCCCCATCACCCATGGGCTGCACCTGCCCACAGGGTGCCCAGGCCCTGAACTGGAAGCTGGAGAAAGTCTATGCATCTTGCTTCCTGTGTTGCATGGCTGAATTCAAACTTTTAAAACAGGTTTATTACTATCCAGCTGTATTTTAGACACCACCTGGAGACCAAGAAATTCAACTTGTCTCTTTAGCCAGAGGCAAAAATACTTCAAATGCTATTGCAGAAGAATGTAAAAAAAAAAAAAAAAAAAAAAAAAAAATTAAAAAAAAATTATGGGGAAAATCATGTCTAGCAGGCTTGCTTGTAGGTCTTGTTTAACCAAAGAAAGCAAGCTGTGTCAAGCAATGTGCTAGACAGCAGGTTTTAACAACTGCAGACTGGAATGTTACTTCGCCCATGTCATGTTCCAGGACAGGGAGCAAAAGGAGTGGATGTTAATACATCACATTCATTTCTATCCATTTTCTACCCAAGGGGAAAGAAAAGCATAGTCTAGACATCTCCTCCCCTTTATGGATCCCTGGCATCACTGAGCCCTTTTTGCAGAGAAAGGTACATAGCTCTGTTTAGAAGTGAAGATTTTCAAACAGATTTGAGGAGTCACAAGTCAGAGCCTGCCCATGCTGTGAGTGTAAGGGTATTGTGATGTTTTACAGTACTCAGAAGGTATGAAGTGATGCAGTGACCTGAGCTGCTTGGATGCATTTGTGGATGGGAAAAAATGCTGGACATATGCCCATTCTTACTTCTTCCTAATGCATAAGGAAGTCCTGAACATTTTTGCCATTTGGAGAGGTGTAGGGTAATTTGCCTGCTTGTTGCTCTTTTCAGATTAAGAAACAGTTCTGTGCATTACAGAAGAGGCTGGAAACAGCAACAGAAGTGCTGATTAGTAGCAATAATTGGTAGCACAGAGGGTGAAACTGGGAATCTAAAACTAAATCTAAATCTAAGGATTAAATATAAATCTAAAACTCTCTTAGCATTTTTAGTACAATTCACACGTATGAAAAAGAAAAGACATTTGGTAATGAAACAGCACAGTTGCTCCTTCAGCTACAGGCCAACAGTTGTGCTAACTGACATTTCTGAAGTTCTCAGGAGGATTGACAGTGAAAGCAGGGCAAGAATCACTTGGCAGTCTCAAGAGTCCCAGGGTTAAAAAAGAAAAGCCATGGAAGGTGAACCTCTAAATTGTTTCAGTTTCTCCTAATATATTGGAAAGAAATAGCTTTCAGAAAATGTCTTTGACCTGATAGTATATGTGACTGCTTTTATATCTAGCATCATGATCACTTACTTCCTCCTGATTAGAACTTCTCTCTTTGTCTGTTCTTTTTTCGAAGCACTGCAGAGACTGGCCCAGGTTCTGTCTGAGAAAACAGCCAAGCTCCATTTGTGCTGTCTTTCTCACACACTTCAAGTTTCAAGTGACAGGATTTCACCCTCAGCCTTTGGCAAACTGAAGGATGCATTGCCTTATCCAAGCATAGGAACATGTTGCTATATAAAAATTTAATTTTCCCCACCCACATTGACAATGGCACTTGCAGAAAAGAAATAACAAAGTGAAGCAGGAGCACCTGCTTCTAGAGGAAGAAGTTGTAATTGCCTGTTATAAACCAATCAAGATAATTTAAATAAATGAACTTGTTGTAACTAGTAACAATGACTAGTCAGTCTATTTTTATGGTCTGTATTTAACATTACTCTTAACGGCACTGTGTAACTTTAAAATAAAATCCTTTCTAGATTTTATAGGCTCAACTATATTTATGCTAGAAGGCAGGTAGGTGAAAAGGAGTGTCCCTTGGTATTCTTTAACCAGAGCACTGACTTAGCTCTGCTGCAGGCACTTCTGAGGCATATCAGCAGCTAAAGGACTTTGGCAACTGAGATCTCCCTTGTCCATTTCCTTTATTCCTGCATATGTACACAAGGCATACACTACAGGACAGAGAGCCTGTCATGTACCTGTTAGCTGATGTTGTTGCTGGGTTTTTTATGTTCTTTTTGAGTTTGGTTTCAGATTGCGTGTGTCAACAGTATTATATTTGCAGCAGGTTATCTAACAATGTCTCTTTACTCCTGGTATTCCACAAGCCAGGAAACCACAGGATGTGAAAGTACAAAATATATCTGTGCCCCCTCAGCGTCTATGAAAACACACACCAGTGAAAATATTTTCCTGTCTTGATCTCGACTCTTCTTTGCATCACATGGACACAGACACAAACACACACAGAGACATAGACCTACGATGTGGAATATTAAGAGTGAAGCTGTGAAATTCTTCCACTCCTACGGTTAATGAGCTCCTGTTACAATCGGAGGCGTCATCTAGTGGGCATTGGGAGAAATAGGGATGCGCTGATGGTTGCTCCAGGAAGGGATGAGCAGGAATGCAGGCAGTACCGGAGCGGAGGAGAGCAGCGAGGCCAGAGGGTCGGGAAGCTGCTCTGCAGCCTGGACACATCCATCCCAAAAACCCGGGAGCTGCGCCAAAACGGGCCCGATTCTCCGATTTGAACAGCGAGGATGGTAAGGAGGCAGCCCAACCCACAACTGATGTAAGACTGAGCACATGAACTTGGGGGGGGGGAAAAATCGGACTTGGGTGTTGTCTTCAAAAAGAATGTAAGAGAGGAAAGCACTATTTTGCCTCTCCACCTGAGAGAGGCAAAGAGAATTAGTGGTTTGTTGTTTTATGAGAGCACAAATGGTGAGAGGATGCAGAGAAAGCAGTGCTCCTCAGGGATCACCACCGAAGCAAACCACTTAAGTTTGAAAGAAAAGTCACTAAATTTTTCAGTGTTTGTATCTGTGCACAGTAAACAGTGACATCATTTGCAGTTATATATTGTCTTTCCAATCTGTGTCCCCTCAAGCATCATTATTCATAATGCAGTTATACTGGAAGGCAATAGCAGAAAATATCTTTAAAACTGGGCAAAGATCATCATAGGATTCAGATGGCTGTGTTTTCAGCTCTGTTATCAACAGAGTGAAGCAGCCTGTCTGTTCCCAAATTTGAGCTTTATTAGATCAGCAAGCAAAGCTGATTGTGGTATTAATCACCATGAGAAAACGCCTCTGTAGAGAAGGGGATGTGGACTGTAAGCAGGCTTTATGTGTAATTACTGTGCCCCTGCATAAAACATGAGTTTGGATGCTGGGAATGTGTCTGCAGTGCTCACTCAGGCCAGTCCATTCAGAGTGTGACCTCCTGCTTCACAAAAGCAGCTGTAAAGGGTAAAGGCAAATTCACTGGGCAAGAGTACAAGAAACAGATGCAGAGTTAGCAGTGCCAGCCTGCAAATCGTGCCTTCATGAACTCTCATGGCCCATGCCCATTCACATGGAAACACTCTATTTGCTAAAGTCAGATTACTTGTGATATATAGGAGGCTCACTCACACCTAGCATGAGAAGCTCACAGTAGGACAATAAAAGAATGAACTCAAGTCCTACAGCCTTAGTGATAAAAGGCATACATTATCAAACTTGAATCAGAGGAATACTATCAAATAGAAGAAAGTGGATGTCAGGGAATAAGACTTTTAGTGGGCCTAGGGTCTTTTAGTGGGCTTAAGTCTCAGATGCAGCTCAGTTGAGCACAACTTGCAGAACTGAGAAGGGGTAGAAGCAGCCTTTGAGTGAGTGAATACCTTACCCAGAGTGTTGCAAAGGAGTAAGTTAGGTCACTTAGAGAATCACTGTCAGATATATTAGCAAAAAAACCCCAGTTTTAATACTTTTTTAAAGTGCAGCTCCCCAAAGTTTGATAGCAAGATCCATTCTATTACTTACTGCATGGATGAAACATAGAAAGGAACACTGAATTAGAATAAATTTAGAATTATTTACACCAGAGACACAAAACGGTTATGGAGACCCTTCCAGTGAGTCATGAAATTCAGAGAGGATCCCTTATATTCTAAACTGCTGACGGAGCAAAGGTCCAGTCTTAGTCTCAGACTTCTACAATGGTTTGCATCTAAAGGATGCTGAGTGCATCCATATCAGAGGGAAATAAAAAGGCTCGCTAGGGAGGGTTTAGTCAAGCAGCCTGTAGACAGCACACAGATGGATGTAGAGGAGCACCTTTTGGCCCAGCACAGAACCCCTTGCACTAGTGATGCCAAGATGATTTTTTGCCTTTTCTCTTATATTCCTCTCTATATACCTTTTGTATAACTTTTATGTATCCTCAGTATTCCTAACATGCATACTTGTAATTCCTTATGTCTGATAACTTAG
>VZUI01033709.1:0-22102 GCA_013401135.1 Cettia cetti
TATTATATTATATTATATTATATTATATTATATTATATTATATTATATTATATTATATTATATTATATTATATTATATTATATTATAATTATATCCCCCAGTTATAACATCATCTTATAATTTTAGAAGACAACACATGACCCAGTACATTTGATAATAAAAGCACAATATACTGAAGTAAATTGACAGCTGTGAAGGATGTATTTGTCCATCACTGTTCATTAAATAAGTTTTGATTCATTTTTCCTGGCTATAAATGGGACTTATTACACCTCCGTTATGCACAGATTTTATTATATGGAGGATAATACATTGCAAACCTCAATATCTCTTTGTTCTTTTGAAGACTTCCCAAATACAAACAAATTATTTTCATTTCAGACTATTTCACTCTGTGCTTTCATTGCTATGAGGACTTTGTAATGATCACAAAATGCTTACCCAAGCAAAATTAAACTAAAAGTTATTTAAGGTAACCAGAAGTCCACTATACTACCCTTGAAAATGTGTGTTATTCTTTCAGTATTTTGTTGGCTTAGTGAAATGTGATTGGGTAACCTTTATTTTTCTTTCATCCAAATTCACACCACATTAGCAACAGAAACATGACATATTTTCAAGTGTAGAAGCAAGATATTCTTCTTGTTCTAGCTAATCAAAGTCAGCTTCATGTCTATTTTCAAGCCAAAATCTATAGCAAAATTTACCATGTGCTTCATTACAGGCATGTGCCATTTGTATTTCATTGCAAAATTGAAATTAATTTATAAAATCTATTTTTTTGCTTTGTTACCAAATGCTGATTTCTGATTTCCTAATGTTTTTGAGGAAATGTTGTCTTTTAAATTTTCACATTTTTACCAGCCTTTTTTTTATTCAAATCCTTCCATAAATTTTTCTACCTGCATATTTAATTATGCTTTTGTGGGGTTTTATTTAATTTAAATATTTTAAAATATTGTCTCTTATGCATTGCAATTAAAGGGGACCATTATATATTTCTAAACTCTGAAATAGTGTGGTTTTTTATAGTGACAATTTTACATCAGGAATAAATCACACAAAACTGAATAAACCTTTAATATACAAATTAGGTCATAAAAATTATGACAAAGAAGCAATCTAATTCACACACACACAAAATTGTTCAAAACATAACCTACCATCCTGTGAACCTTTAACCAGACCTGTTAACATTGAGGTTAATGACTGTGAGTTTTTTAGAGATGTACTCTTTCCAGGTTTGCTATTATACAGCAATAGCAACAATTCATAGACAAGCAATACCTGAGGTGTTATTACAGTTGTTAAACTTAATTGCTTCCAATCCTTGTCAGAGGCAATTCAGCACATGCTCAACACAAAAATAGGTATTGGACGCTAATCTTGTTTTGAAAATAGGTTCCAGATAAATGTTCAGATAAATAATTTGTGAGCATGCTGCAAAAACTGGGTTTGTGAGTGTTACCCCATGTAGAAAAGCTATATTAAGCCTTCAAATATTTCACATTAAATGTTTATGAAGATAATAGTGACAAAAGAAGAGGTCACAACTTCAGAGGCCAAGCTTTTTTTTTCATAAAGATGTCTTAACAGACATAAAGAATAACTCCCTTATATGACATCTTTGACTATTCCTGTCAAAAAGAAATTTATCTCTACTCTTTTTATAGTTAACAACTATGAAAACAAAATATTAAAATTGAAAAACTATATAAGCAGGGTAATAAAATGACCTTACTAAGATGTATATGGCAGAAAGAAGAGATGCTGAAGCAAAGACTGAACAAAGAAAGAAGACAGCAGCAAGTGAACATTCTGAACAAATCAGCCATTAAAACCACTACTGAAAATGCTGTCATTTTGTTTTCCCTCCAGAGTAAAATTTCACTCCTGAAATATGCTGTCTTCTAGGTGCTACAATTTCTAAAACCTATACACAATAATTTGCTTGGCAGTCACAATTTAGTGGTCCATTAAAGACTTATCTTGAGGCTCCAGTTCCCTGAACCCATCAATCAGAGCTAAAGCAATATAAAAAACCTTGCTGAGGGTAGAAGATTTGGGGCTCATTTTGAGAGCAGCTGAGCACCCTCCACTGTCAAAGTCATAGGTACAGGTCCCCACCACAATAAGAAAACCCTATTTTCCACATTCTGTATGTTGGTTTCCTTCACCTGCACTGTTACAGAGCAAGAGAAAATCTGCTTTAGCGTATTTCACAGTAAGTCACCTCTCACATTTCCACGAGTAATATGCATGCCAGTGTGTTAGGATCAGAATCAGTCATTCAACAGTGGTAACATATTTTGCTTGGTCACAGCAAAGAATTTCCTAAACCTACAGTAGACAAGGAAAGAGCCAGGAGGGGGCAATAAAGTTGTACTATCACAACAAGGTGTGCTAAGGAGAAGCTGGATAGCCACTTTCTCTTGCCACTGAACCAACATCCTTCTAGGGGGAATAACTGCCAATGATCCATGAAGAAACTCACCTCAATAGCATTGAAACTGTGTGGGTTTACTGCAGGGTCTGAATTTTCATTAGAGAGTTAGAATGACAGTATTTTCCTTTGCATTTCAAATATGTCTTTTCTTTTTCCCCATAGATTTAGATCTGCTTATACCAAGGATATTGACTTAAACCAGTTTGGACATACCAACTGAAATTCAGATCCAAATTTCATGCCTGAAATTCAGATCCAGAACTAAGAATTGCTGTTCAGAGTTCAAAAATGTCCGAATTTAGCAATTTTATTCAGTATATGCATAGTTCCAGACAACCCCAGGTAGGAACTGACCAAGCTGAATGTGTTTCACTAAGCTACCAGGTGCTATACTGAGGCTGAAAGTCTGTTCTGGCCAACAGGCAAACTTTTCTGAGCAAGAAGCTGAGATGTGATTGCCAAGACTCTTAAGACGCACACAAGATAACAGTGTTGCCTGCTCCCCCACTGTTGCCATTTATCTCCTGATAATAGTATTTTTTTTCAAACTCCAGTTCCTGAAGTGAATGTCTGTTTTCATTAAAAAAAAACCAAACAAATCCAAACCAAGAAAAAACCAACAACAAAACCCCTACAAATTTCTAGCTCTTTCTGTGGCAAGGAAAAGTTAGAAAATAGGAAGGCTTGAACATTTTGGAAACCCCAAAACAAATATTACTTGGAGGTATTTTATTTGGTTTAAATAAAGTTACTAAAAATTAATCTGGGGAATCTGATTCTCTGTTCATTAATGCACAAGAATGATAATGATGAGAAATACACAGAGGGTCGCTAATGCAGGTCAATGGGACACCAGGAGAGATGAAGAAGATATTTTGGTCTTTTCTGTGCAAGAATTTCTCTAAACTAGTCAGTAAAAATTGCCTGTGACTTGCCTTCTTTTTTTTAATTTTCCTTTCAGAAGAGCAAAAAGCATGCATGGTAGGCCTGTGTGGAGCTTGAATCATGTGTAAGCAGTATAGCCCTCGCTGGAGGCTAGCTGGAACACAGCTAACACATGTGGAGATGGCTGCAAAGGGGCATAAAGCTACAATCAATTTATTATCAACCAGCAGAACTATAAAGACACTAAACTCAAAGACAAGAAATTGTTTGGTCTCTCGGATACCAAATGCCAGGGTAACAAGAAGAGTGAAACAGAAAGTCCTGCAGATAAGGGAAAATGTGATTTAATTGGCAACACTAAAATTTAAAAAGAATATTTCTCATGATTGGAATGGTAAAATAATTGGGATAGTTCTGAGGTAAAAAGGTGTCAGTGGGTGATATGGTGTGCTACATGAAAGAGAAAGCATTTCTTGTGGAGTAAATGAGGACACTGAGCAGCAGGTTCTGCACTTACTGGTTTATGAATCTATGTGTAAAGGAAGGCCAAGACAGTCTAATAACAGGGTGTGCTACAGTCTACTAAAACAGCCTGTTAAGAGGGTAAGTCCAACCCCTGTAACGAGAAAAGCTAAAGCTGTATACTGTTAGAAGTTCCTCCAGATGGATCCTGAAATTGTTACAGATAACCAGTTGGTTTCAACAGTAATCAAGAGTACAAGTCAAGTTTTTGGTGAAATCAAAGCATTTGTTTACTTTGTTTTTTCTTAACTCACTCTGGCAAAGTATGGCTGCCCTTCTGGAACAGTCTTTAAAGAGGAACTACCTCATTAAGCCTGGACTATATGTCCCAATGTCAGTTGTGCCTTTGTTAAATCTTTTCGGTATCACATGGAGCATGTCGGTGGTGTGCATGCCCTCACAGAAAACATTAGAAGACAGAAATAGACCAATCTCCATCTTGGAAATGTGGCTGCTGATAATCAAACCAGAGGGGGGGAAAAAGGAGGCAGAGTGCAAAACTCACAGCATCAGATAACACTTAGGGATCTAGGGATGCTTCTGGGAGAAATACCTTGATCTGACAGATCTGACAAACCTGTGACACACTCCAAAATCTGTATATGCTGCTGATGTCAGTGTGAGGTGAATGGGGCTTGAATCTCACTCCATTGACCCTATAAGCTCCTTTCTGGCAGGAGAAGCTGAGAGACGCAGCTGGGACATGGTTCTGTGCCATAAGACAAGGAGAATCTTCTCCAGTCCTGTCAAAGGGTAACCTCAATCTGTGTTGCAGTAAAGAGGCTCTTTTACTTATCTGGAAAGCCCACAGCACTCACTCACGTTCACATGCAGTCACTAGAGTCATATCCTGTTGGGATGGTCTCATAGATCTCCCAGCCTTAGTTTATGCAAAGTTAAAAGCTTCCTTCTTAAGCAGCATTTTCAAGATATAATTGCATGAATTTGGATTTTTCTGGGTATAGTTCTAAAACAGGTGGTCATGGCAATCCTTTTTTTCTTCTTCTATTTAGATTGCAATAGAAAATGGCTATGCAAACTATGGAAGCCATAAACCAGCTTATCCTAAGACATTTGGGATTTTATTTTGCCAAATTGTATTCTTAAGTACCACCTCCAGGCAGAAATTCAGGAAGAATGCTTTGTATTTGGTTTATTTAGTCACAAGGTAGATATGGATTGAGTTTTTTAAATGTACTTATCTTATTTCCATAACACCTTTCCCTTTAATGTGCCCAAACTGGAGTTGCCCATAAAAAGCAGAAGTACAAAGGTTAAAGCCAATAGTAACAGGAAGAGACAGAAAAAAAATTATCTGCCAGTTACAAGGTTCTGGGGAATGCTGAAGAATTCACACAGCAATTCACAGTCATTAACTCCTTCCTCTGCTGTAAGTGCATTTGATGAAGCTCCAAGAAGTATGTCAAGGTCACGTTTACCCAATTCTAATGAAGCAAAGCAAAAGTCACAATTTGTTAACTATCCACTGGGAATAAAAGTGTAATTTTTTTTTAACAGCTAAGTAATTAAAAAGGCAAATGTGTTCCATATTGTGAGAGTGTTGCTATATTAGATAAGGGAATGGTTGGTGAACATGTGACACTGTTAATATGACCAAAAATTATCTGGTCTCCTAAGTTACTATATTTCCCTTAGCAGAAAGTTAATTTCAGGTTAGTGATTTTAATTGCACTAGTATCTAACTGCTTAAAATTTAATTTCATGTCTTTTTCAAGTTGCTCCTCTTTGAAGTTCTTTTCCTCCTACTCAGGGTTCTGTTTATTTAATTAGGAGTAACTTATGCCAGGTTGTGTACTGACTCCCCATGATTTTTTAAACAAGCAATTTTTTTCAAACACACCATACCGTGGAAAAAGTAAAAAACAGAAAGTATTTAAAATCCTGTCTCCCTTGAATGGAGGATCTCTCTCTTCAAGATGCAACATGACCTAATAGTTTCATGGCACTACATATTTTTGCTTGATTCTGTCACCCTTCCTCATGCTGATTAAAAATGTCTTTTGTAAACAGTGCCACTGAAATCAATGTAAGAGGAAAATAATCCATTTTACTTAGTCATCTGTTTTCTACGATGGTGGAACCATAACATGGCTCCTTTATCCAGTGTGGAAATACAGCAGGCGACAGAAATTACGTAACTTCTTCTTTTCTATTAGTTCTACTACTAAAATTACAAAATAGTTTTACTTCATTGCCATTAAAGACAATATTTGCATTATAATGTTTTTCTTTACCAAAACTTTGTTTTCTTGTTAACTAAAAACTTCACCATAAACTCCAAAGAATGACCAGCAAGGCAACTAAATAGTTAACAATGACTTACCATCAGCAGCCATACAATGGTACCTAAGATACCACGTTTTTTTCTTCATCAAGTGTAGGTTCTGGTCAGGTAAAAATGCAGGGAGGACTGGCAAAAGAGAGAGAGAACTGGCAGAGAATTGTAATTAGTGCTGAAGGGGGAAAATTGGTACCAATTTTTCTAAGACAAAATGTTTCCTGAATTCCTAGGAAAGCTGAACTGAAAAATATGCATGAGTATTGCTGGAGATTTTTACTGATCTCTTATTTATTATTGTTGACGAGGTAACCCACCATGTGCATATGCACATGCAGGAAACAGTAAAGGTGACAGCAATGTGTCTTTCCAGCTGGTGACGTGACCTGCCATTTCGTACTCCTAACCTTTTGACATCTCAGTTAACTGAGTATCACCAACCTTAATAAAACAGACACCCGAGGGGCTGGCAGCCACTGTAACCACCTCCTGGCTTGCTATAGCATGCTCTAATGCAACACTGAACAAAATGCTTCAATTTGAAGGTGTTGAGATGCCCCCTTTAACCATGTCAACATCTTCTGACAGAGATTTCCTCAGAATAAAAGATATCACTTGAGTAAAGATTAATTAAAATCACCAAAGACAGAAGTATGTAGTAAATTGTCATAAATTAATCTTGTATGTTTAACCAGGAGCAGTAATGACTAGAATGCTGTGTATGGTGTCTTTGTTATTCCGACTCAGTTTCAGCAGGCACAAAAAGTGAGAATGAAAGTTAGAGAAAAATGCACAAAAAAATCATTCTCTCCCAGAAGAACACAGATGAATTCTCATTGTAGCTGAATCCTCATGTAAGGAGCAAAGAGGATTTTTTGACATTTTCTATAAAGTGTACTTGCATTTGGAGTTGTTTTCAAGACAAAATAAATAAGCTGTTTAAATACTAGCAGTTAAACCCACAAAATGGCACTGATATTCTTTCATATATGATTCTAATTCATAAAGGAGACTGATGAATTCACAGATTTTGTTGAAACTTAACATGTGTTCAAATATTCTCTGTTGAGTATAAGAACTGAATTGCTCTGTACTTCCAGATAATTATATGAGTCATTCTGATACCAGCAACTGAAATAACTAATGACAGTCACAATATGCCATCTACCAGACATTGAAGAAGACAGATGCATGCTCCTTAAGAGTCAAGGAAAAGGTATAAGATATTGGACATAACAGGTAGTTATAATATAGTTCCAGTTAAACCACAGTTTCAGTGATTTTTCTTACTGTAGCATTTCTAAAAAAAAGGTATAAATGAAAGGTTTTACTGGCACAGAAGAGACAATTAAAAATGCATACTGACTTTAAAAGGTACCTTTGAAGGTACAGGTGAAATCAGTTTGCCTCATGAATGGCAGGACTTGCAAGGGCAGCTTTGGTTAATGTTTTGAGAGGTAGTAATTATGGCAAGATTTAGGTAACTAAAAGAGAAAATATCTTCATAATCAGTTTACCATTATTAAATACCCATTGAAGAAGCAAACAAATTTTCCTCTTTAAGAACAAGTTTAAATTGGATACACTACAGACATCCCAGCATTTGGAATTTGTAATTGACAAATGGAAGATTAAATGTATCCATTAAACACTATTTTTTTAATTCAGATGCCCTTAATGCATTTCGGTCCTCTGATTTTATTTGAAGGAACTGAATAGCAGAAACTTGCCATGATATCATGTAAATGTCACATAGTCTGAGGGAGACTGAAATAGTGTACAGACCTGCAGAACAAACTACCCAACACAAATTTTACAAAGAACACAAGCAAGAATAAATTTGCTTTGCAACCCTGTATCTGAGTAACAATACCTCCTTTCTACAATACCTTCTCTACTAGCTACCCACAATTACCTATTTCAATAGAAAAGGAAAGGTCTTGTTGCAAGGTCATGATTGTGAGGAACGTTTATGTTTTCTTTTGGTTTTAACTACTGTAAAAAAATATGACTGAACCAGTAGGCAAAAAATGTCACTGAATGAACAGACCTGAAGCCGCCACAAAATATATTCATGAGCTACTTACTGCAACAGATGGGGAACTGATGCTGAAACCCTTCATAGCCTTTGAACCTCAAGAATTCTGGAGCTTTTGAAGAGACACAGCTCTGTTTTCTAGCTGGTTTGTTGCAAGGTAAATGTTAGACTCCTAAAGAAAGCATCTTTGGTATTTTTTTGTACACAAAATTATATACAGCTCTTGATTGTGCACTTTCAGAGGCCCCTGAGAAGATGGTTATCTTTGTTAAAGCTCTTGAGTGGCTGATAGAGGCTGGTGAGTATTGCACATTTATTGAGTTATTAACCTCATTGGGATCCACTAACAAGATTTTCACAGTATCTGGTTCTTTTAGTGAGTTCTCTAAGAAAGTACATTATTAATAGGCAGAAACTCTACAAAGTGCCATAGCATTTGAAGGCAGGAGAGCATGCTGGCATCATCCAATCCTTATGACAGACAGGGAGAATTCCAACACCATATGCTTTCAGCTGCAAAACGCCTACTTCTAAGTAAAAGAGCCCCATAAAATTAAAATTATCTTCCTGCAGAACTAAAAGTCATTTGCAAGTCTTTTCTTTTAAACAAGCTCAGAAGCAAGATTAATGGAGTAATGAAATTAACTCTGCTCCAAACCAGCTTTATATTCTGACTCTTGCAGCAAGTTCTGAATTTTTGTGGCTCCTATGCAAACATATATTCACAGGACTCAAGTCAAAACTGTTTATCATCTTCCCTATAGCAAACACTAGTTCTCTCTTGCTGTAACATCATTGTTCTTTTTGTGACATCTGGAGGTTAGACAAAGTCAAACATCATTTAAAAAACAATACAATGCTTAGCTTAACTTTTCACTGTTTCCTCAATTACTTCGTCTCACTTAGCCTAAAGAATTAAAACATGTCCTAAAAAGTACCTCAGAAAAATGATGCTTTCATGTTGTATCACAAGGTTTTGCTATTAGCCTTATTCTTGTTTTAATTACCAACAGTACACATAGCAGACAGACTGAGATCCTCCACAAAGTCCAGAGGTAATTCTACAGAGAGGCACAACTCCCTTGTACAGTGTGCTCATGTGATTTATTATTGTTCCTTTGGTAATGAAGAATCAGTGGTAAATCAATTAAAAGTGCTTAAGTTATTGGCAGACTGAAAGTAAATACTGACTAATGTGGCAAATTGAGAAAGGCTTTTTGGTATCAAAGCAAGAGGGATGTTTAAGGGAGGTCTAACCAAGGGTTGAAAACTACAACAGAGATAGCCAAGGGCAAAGTCATTCTAGGAGTGGAGCCCACAGGGATGTTAATTCTCACTCTCTTATGAAACCAGTAAGGGATGTACACCAAAAATGTGCTGCAGTGTTGAACACAGGAATGAAGAATGCAAATGCAGATTTCTGAAATGTGACGTCTACATTTTTATAGATATATTTATGTTTCTTGCTGTATTTTTCATTGCAGGGATGGTAGAACATCAATAATATAGATATGTTTGCTTTTTTATACTGGGTTTGAATGAGAAGCTCACAATGTCTGAAAAAAAATATGAAAACTTTTCATTCAAGCTGTATTATCCAGGACATTTTGTAGCTTTCCAAAGTGGTCTAAACAGGACAACACATATCCAGGGATGGATTGTTATTTCTTCTCTCTGAC
Organism: Cettia cetti; assembly: GCA_013401135.1. Classification (NCBI taxonomy): domain Eukaryota; kingdom Metazoa; phylum Chordata; class Aves; order Passeriformes; family Sylviidae; genus Cettia; species Cettia cetti. Next base: position 9,870 of record VZUI01033709.1, read on the forward strand.
TGACTCAAAAAGCTTGCAGTGGGAAGGAAATAGTGCTGTGAATCACACACCATCAAATGACTGCAGCATACAATGTGCTCCATATATCACCAGCAATATTTAAAACAAACAGATTTCATAGCATTATCAGCCCATCAGGAGGTGATTCACCTCCAGAAAGTCTTAATTTTTATTTTGAAAACCCTGCTAGAAGGGCTTTGTCTTTCTCTTCCATTGCAGTAGGCTCAGCTGCCTGCAATGTATTACACAATGGTTTCACTTAAACCCAGCAACTGAGCTTTGTTATCAGAGCTATATTCAGAAACACTACTTCAGCCAAAAATTGAATGAAAATCTATTTTCACCTGTTATACCGAGTAAATTTGCTTCTTCACTGGGGTAAGACTATCAGAGACACACACAGCTTAAACGTGTTATTGATTTTTAGAAATTAAAGCCAGTTTCACATGGCTTGGGGCTTCAATGAGTCATAAAACTCCATCAATGGTTAGTTCAGACTTTTTTTGTTCCTGGAAGATATGGATGGGTTCATGTGAACTGACAGGTGGAAATGTATTCAGTGTGAAAACTTCTAAAGGAATTTTTGAAGTACGACTTAGCAGAGAGAGGTTGATTTTAACTAACCTAACAACCAGCTGAGTACAGAGACCAATTTGTAGAGAAATGAGGTCATTGCATCAGGGAAGTCTGAGATTCAAACCTGCAGATGTTCATGCTGAATGCTTATCTGAACCTCTGGAGTCCTCAAAGCTGTGCTTTAAAAATGTGGTCTTGAGATTTTTTCTTATGCCATTCCCATCTCATAGTAATGCAGAAAATGCTCATACCACAACCTCCAGTTCAATATTTTTTCATTTTTCTTGTTTCAGGATATCTAAAGATGCTAAGGTGAAAACCTGATTTTAAAATGAAAGAAAAAATGCAACTTACAGAAATAAAATCACACATTTCTTAAGAACAAGTATTATTAATTTATTCATGGTGTTTCTTTCACAACTCTATGCCTTCCTTTAGCAGATATTCCATTACATACATCTATCTAAAAAAAGACATTGGTTTTCTCACAAAAAATATGTATCAGGTCATGCTCAAACTCAAACATGTTCAAATATGGAAAATGTCTGTTCCCTAATATATCAGTAAGTAAAAGCTATAAATATTACCACCAAAATAGTAATTACTCAGACAGAGGCCACTGATTCTCAGTGTCTCACTCTATATCAAGAAATTAGCAGGTATTCTGAAAACAGTGAAATGCATAAAGCTATCCAGCAAAGAGCAAAGAACCCCCAAACATGTTTTTTCTACAATTCTTTGTAGAGATTTGCCTGCCATCACCAACAGTGCACCCGTCCAAGTCGTGAGCAGCCATGAGTTGCTCCAGGAGAATGCTCTGGGAAATGGTGTTAAAGGCAACATTCGTAGCCTTTCCCTCATCCACAAGATTAACAGCAGGAAATTTTGTCATAGAAGATCAAGTAAGTAAAGAGGGACCTGTCTTTCATAAACTGATGCTGGCTGTCCCTGATCCCCTGGTTGTCCTGTACAACCACGTGATGGCACCCAGAATGATCCTTCCCCAGCACCAAGGTCAGGCTGACAGGTCTGTAGTTCTTTGGATGCTTCTTCCAACCCACCTTATGGAGGGGTGTCACACTGTCTAACCTCCAGCCACTTGGAATTCCCCAGTTAAGCAGGACTGCTGGTAAATGATGGAAAGTGACTGAGAACTGTCAGCTTCCTCAGTACCTTTAGGTGGATGCCATCCGGCCCCACAGATTTCTGTGTGTTTAGGTAGTGTAGCAGGTCACTTGCCATTTCCACTTGTATCCTGTGGCCTTCCTTCTGCTCTCCATCCCTGTCTTCCAGCTCAGAGGCCTGGTATCCAGCTCTTACTATTAAAGACTAAGGCAAAGAAGGCATTAAGCATCCCAGCCTTCTTCTCATCCATCGTCACTTTGTGTTTCCCCCCACATTTAATCAAAGACAGAGATACTCCTTAGTGCTCCTTCTGTTTCTGATGTATTATTATCTATAAATAAGACATTATTTATTGTCTTTTAAAGCAGTGGCCAAATTAAGTTCTAGTTGGGGTTTGACCTTCTATTTTCTTCCCACATGACAACCTTGTAGTCCTCCTGAGTTTTCTGCCTCCTCTTCCAATGGTCGCAAACTCTCTTTTTGTCCCTGAGTTCTAGCTAAAGCTCTCTGTCCCACGTTTTCTACCCAACCCTAAGGTTTAATACTTCTAACTTTCAGATAGAGACCATCCACAAGACCTTAAGAATTGAGTTTTCCCTTTCCCTTACTATACTTCAACAATCCATATAATCAATGGATTATCTTATAATCTTATTAGATTATAAGATCATCTATAAATTGGCACTCAGTGGACAGCAGGTCCAGGTTACACACACTGTTTTCAAAAACTCTCCACTCATACGAGAAATTTGCACACCAGTGTAAATCATTGCTTTCTCAGCAAACACATTCCTGCAAACTAATATTAATGTCAAATTTATACTCATGAAAACATGCAGACTGAAAAGAGAAGTGACAGGCATTGATTTAATTTCTTGTCATGCATGCATTTGCATGGTATTTACAGATTAATAAATGAGACATACCTTGTGTAAATCAATAGCTACCCTGCCTGTATAGAGTAAACTTCATTATTCATGGTCTTCTTATACTGTGTTGAATGAAACATTAAAGATACAAGTAAAACTACTATGGATTGCTTTGAAGGACATAGGAAAAGTCATTGACTTAGAAAGATAGAACAAGGATGTACACCATTTCACAAATTTCACTCTCTGACCTTTCCTTGTCCTTTCATAATTTTTTATCTATTTCCCACTCTGTCAAACACAGAGGAAAGCATCTCAAAGGGTCATCATGAGAGGTTACCAGTAAATGTTTGCAAATGTCTGAGAAAAAATATAATATTTTACAGGCATGGATGCCTTCTAGTTTATAGTGTCATTAGGCTATTCCCTAATCTTGTAAATCCACATAAAGTGATTACTTCATTTCAAAGAAAGGAGGCTACATGACAAATAAAGGGCAGCATTTGCAACCTATCTCCCTATGGAGATTTTATCACTATATATTGATATTGTTACTGATATGTTAATAAAAACTTTATATATCTTAATCTATAGCAGTAATTTGTGATTACTGTCCTAGATTAAGACAACATAATTTTATTCTCATTCTGCTCCCTTCCCAGAAACAAGACTCTGTGGAAGATGCTCCCTGTATGCGGAAACATCTAGAAGTCTAGTGAGTTCATTTCTGCAAAGCCCATTGGGTACAAGTTGAGTGAGGAGAGCAGAAGGAAGACTTATAATACACTCCATAAAACACAACCACAACAGCAGCTTTGTCCCAGGGGAGCACTGCCAGCAACAAGAAGTTTGGTCAATTTGGTGGTCGTGTTAGAATGACTGCTCCTGGACATCTGTGTAATATAATGGACATTGGGCTAAGGTTTTCCCAGCTAACACACAGGACAGAAATAGCAGCATTCACTGTGACAAACTTATCTCCTAGCCTGCTTGACAAGGCAGAAAAAACCAAATTTTGGGATTGGAATAAATTCTGTGACAAGAAAAACAGGAGTTTTGCAGTCCACTCAGTCCAGAGCGTGTTCAAGTATCTGGCTTTCCTTCCTTTCCTCTAGGAACCAATGCAAAGCAGTCCCCATGGACATCAGATTTGGCTCCTGTGGACCTGGAAGCAGAAATCCCTCAGGTTATGAAGATGCTTGGACCCAGTAAACTCAAGGATCTACCTCCCACAAAAAGGATGAATGTGCTCCCCCCTCACAAGCACATCAAGTATTTCCAGAACTCCAGGTTCTAACTGAAAAATATCAAGTCATTCCAGTCTCTTCTCACCACACCATTACTATCTGGTGCATTTTCTTCTTTCTTCTTCCATAATTCTTATTTTTGTGTTAACTTTATGACAGAGATGGACTGAGCTGAGATTAGGAACTGTATTGGGTTTGTGTGGCACGGTTTTGGTACCAGGGGATTACAGGGGTGGCTTCTGTGAGAAGATGCCAGAGGTTTCCTACATCTGCAGCAGAGTCAAGCCCAGGCTGCTCCAAGTTGGAAACACCACTGCCCAAGGCTGGGCCAATCAGAAATGGTGGTAATGCCTCTGTGATAACATACTTAAATAGGAGGAAAGAAAGTTATTGCACAGATGTAATTGTGTCCTGAGAAGAACAGGGTGAGAACGTGTGAGAGGAACAGCTCTGCAGACTCCAAGGTCAGTGCAGAAGGAGGGGCAGGAGGTGCTCCAGGTGCCAGAGCTGAGATTGCCCTGCAGCCCGTGGTGCAGCCCACGGTGAGGCAGCTTTGCCCCTGCAGCCCATGGAGGGCCAGGGGATGCAGAGATCCACCTGCAGCCCTTGGAGAAGCCCTATGCTGGAGCAGGAGGACACCTGAAAGGAGGCTGTGAACCTGTGGGATGCCCATGCTGGAGCAGGTTTCCTGCTAGGGCTTGTGATTCCATGTGGGGCCCACACTGGAGGAGCCTGTCCTTGAAGGACCCCATGGAAGAGTGACCCATTCTGCAGCAGCTTATGGAGAACTGACCCTTGTGGGACCGACTCACCCTGGAGAAGTTCATGGAGGACTGTCTCCCATGGGAGGCACCCCACAATGTAGCAGGGGGAAGACTCCTCTCCCTGAGCAGCAGCAGCAGCAGCAGCAGAAACAACCTGTGATGAACTGGGGTAGGAGATAGAGCTGGGAAGGAGTTGTTTTGGGTTTTTTAGATCAGTTCTTACTTCTCATTTTCTGGCTTTGATTTTGTTAGCAATACATCCAATTAATATATCTGATTCTAGTGTGTTTTGCCCATGACAGCATTTGGTGAGTGATCTCTCGCTGTCCTTATCCCAGCACATGAACCCTCCATTATATTTTCTCTCCCCAGTCCTGGCATACAGCTAGAAACCCACTACAGGAATAACATCATGGCATAACGAATAGCATGCCACTAATCTACTGACACAGTTCTGTGCCCAAATTCCATACATATTATGTTCAAACTTTTCTGGTTTTCATATCTTCAGTAAAACCAGTAGAAGCCAGTCTACTGTATCAGGGCAAGTTCCTTTAACACTGTATTGATTGAACTTGCATTATTTCCAAGCAGTGAAATGTTATCACATTGAACCTGGAACCAATTTTGATTTTCCATAACTGAACAAAACCAAAGTTGATGAATCATTGGTGTTGAATTCCATTAAAGAAAAGACAACCAGTAGAGATCACGGAGTTTTTCAGGAACTTGTCTTTCATCTGAAATTGTGCATTGGGAAGCAGAAGAAGGAAAGTGAAGGGGTAGACTGTTCTTCTACCAGAAAGAATTCAATGGAAACTGGGAGATCTCATTGCTCAAGACAAGCACAGAAAGCTGATGCTATGAATTTATGAAGATAAAATGCAACCAGAAAAATCTTCACCGTGTCCTACCTGATCCTATAAAACTTGGTCCACTGCACCACAAGATCTAATATGCTATAGTTGACAGCACTATTAGTCCTTCATAATAATAAATAAAACAAATCTACAAAGAAAAAACTAAAGCTCACATAAAAGCATGGTTTAAATTTTGGGTTACTTCTCAAACACCTTTTGCTCACCCTGACTGATCTTAGCCTGATCAAATGGAAAATAAATCTCCACAGAAATAACACAGCTATCTCTCTGGGCTCTCAGATTCTTTGGAAGGGTGGAGAGGGCACTCAAAACTTTAAAGTGTTGTTTTCTCATTCTCTTTTCCCTTCTTCTCAATATATATTTTGAAAAAAAGAGCATAGAAAAGGGGGTGAAGCCCTCCAAACTTGGAAAAGAAAAACTTCCAACTTCCTTAGCAAAATGAACAGTTAAAAGAAGGTTAAAGAATATTAGTGGCAGCAGATGCAGGAGAATTCAAACACAATAGTTTCTAAAACGGCTTAAATATAAACTTGCAAGCATGTCCAGTCTTAAATATTCTGTCCTCAAATATGATTCTGAGGACATGAGAGGGGGAGTAAAAGCATTAAGAGGGGTCAGAGGTCTTCTGCCATCATTTTTCCAGGAGATAAACAAGGATGAAATGGATGAAAGGATGAATGGAGCACAAGGTGGGCTGTCTGGTCGTCATAAGCACCTACAGCTGTGTAAATGGAGATCGAGCAAGGGATGGGGAAACAGGATGACAAGACTTCACCCATTGGCTCCTACCACATTTGTCACATGGGGTGAATGAAAATGGCAAAAGAAAACAGAAAATCTCTCCTTTGGGAGAAATACTAGACTGTATATTGACAAAACCCCAGTAAAGGAACTTGAAAACTAATTGCTAGAAAACAAGGGGCTGAGAGGACAACAGTCAGGATTTCAAGTGCCAAACTAAGAGCCAGAACCTAGACATCTGAAGGAATCAAACACTCCTTTTCGGTTTTCTTAAAGTCACTGCAGCCTACACACATGCACAGACACATTTGCAGGAACCCACCACTGCTAAAATAAAACACAGTCCAGCAGAGACAACTTGTTGGGTACAGAGCCAGACTGATCCTGTTCCAGGTGAGACACATGAGTCTCTCAGAGGGGACAAAAAACAAGATTTCTTTTTATCCCATGATCCTAATGACTATTTTTGTCATTGTTCTACAGCAACAACAACAAAACCACTGGAAAAACTACTGAACAGCAAACTAAAACATGCCTAGAGCAAGAGGCAGCTTTTTAAACTTCCATCTCACTAGTGCTTGTCTATATGAATAATGTCACCATGTCACTGCTTTTCCTGCATTCCATTACAGAATATTCTTCCCCTAGTTTTATTATGCTATTCTATTTCAACTTGATGAATTATCTATATTATATTTTTTGAGAAACATTCCCTCTAGGGATGGACATACTTAGTTTAGAAAGTTTTCAGCAGAGAAAAAAAAGGAAGAAAAATAGAAACTTCCACATCTCTGCTTTTTTTAAGCTACTCCTGGGACTAGGACATAATTATCTACATTCTGCAATTGCCAGCCAACTCTTAGCTGAATGATGAAGATCAGTGGTACTAAGATGCGATGTTCGAGCAAGTCTAGGCAGAAGGATAAAGGAGTCTGTTAGCAAAGAGCAAGAATGGGAAGCTGAAATCACAAGGTGGGGGACTAGTTAAATAGTTTCTCTGGCACTGATTTTGTTTTTCTACTCCTTTATCCATGGTTCCAAAACTGCTTACACATTCAGCCAAAGATAACAGGCTCAACAACCTTCTCTTTCAAAGTGGCACAAAATAAGAAAATAGCTATCCCCACAACAACATTTAGCAGGAGAGTAGGTGGATATGCTCTGAATTATGTATTAAAACAGATTTCATTTCTGATGGACACCAATTCAAGGTTAAAATATGTGACTCTATGGATATAGTTTTCACTTTTTCCTCATCTTCAACATGAACAATAAAAGGGAATAAAGTATGGTAAGCCATCTTCTCTTTTTTGCTATAGTTATGAATGGATTTTGTTATATTTCTGCATTCCAGCACACTTTAACAAGCATTGCTAATAAGATATCCTCTCTCTTCTGCAGTGCTAAGGACCCCACAGGCCAAGCATGCATGGTTTGGCTTGTCTGCTACTCTTACAGCAGTCTATGGTTCCATGTGTATATATTAACTCATTCCCAGGGTGTCAGCCTAGAAGAGAAATTCAATGCTGAACATGTAACCTGTTCAGTTGGGTTGATGCAGATATGCTTTTATGCTCAGAGATTTGTCTTGTCACCATAGTGATTTTGGACAAGTAGACCCTGTAGAGTTTTAAAAAAAGCAAAAAAAGAAGTCATTTTGGGAACTTAAGTTACATCAGCTGAGCTAAGTGTCAAATAAATTTGTAACTAATAATATGTTTTCTGCTACTGTGAAAATATTTATAAGACTAAACAGTCCTTGAGGAACTGTAAGCCAGCTTTGCCATGTAGGATTATAGTGGTAAAAAACCTCCTACTTACCCTTTCTTCATACTTGGTTGCTTTATTTCTGTCGACTACTGATTGGTTTTTAAGAATTGTAAATACTTAAAACTCAAGAGTGGTTATTTGTTTAGAATTAGGAACTATCTTCCTATGTATTCAGTTAGAATGTAAAACATTTTGCAAAAATCTTCACAATTAAGCATTTATCACAAAAACTTTACATGCTTAGTGTTACTTTCTTTTTTTCCTTTTTGAAGCTATGGCTCATTGCTGTTTTGTTTTGTAAAGGAAATAGAAATGATCCACCTAGAGATCCTGGTAAGCTTTCCACTGCTAAAGAAAGGAAAGCCTTTAAGCCAAGGCTTAAACTGCACACTGCAACAACAGTTCTTACTGAAGACACATTATGTCAAGTTCGAGACTTATAGTTTAGCTATAATATTGTCTCATCACTTGTTTTAAGACATTTCTGTCATAGGGAAATTTCATTGATCTGGTTCCCCTTGGATTTGGGACTCATGGGTGGCTATATGATCTTGTTTCCCAGTTGCTACTTGGCTACAATAAAAAGAGGAAAAACACCATTTCTATAGTGACTTTTCTAAAAAAAAAGCAGAAAGCATGGAGGTTCACTATTGCTTCATTGAGAAAAGTTGCTTACATACCCAAGGCATGTATATTGTTTCTTTCAAATTGTAGGTACAAAACACTTGTATGACATTACAATGGATGCAAAGAGGTCTACAGTGGGGGAAAACACTTCCTTTTCAGGAGTCATATCTTCTATTTTCATTGCCCAACACGTGCAAAGACAGTTAAACAAAAAGAGAAAGCAGTTAGCCAAATCTAAAAGAGCATGTTTATGACAAGGATTACATCTGTTTCCTCAACATGTAATACTCACTAGTTTCTTTGCATGGAGGCAAGGAGGTTACACATTTAGGAAAAGGTTCATACATCAGCATCAGAATCCATTATCACATTCCACAAGTTTTCACACACATTCTCTTGGGATGACAAATTATTACACCATTTGATGTGCTTAGCCTTTGTTACATTAAAAAGATTATCATATTTTTAGCTGAGAGTTTCATTACATATAGTCTTGACACTTCTCATCCAAGTTTCACAGAAGGGAAGAAGAAAGTCTGAAGGTGTCTTGCAACTACTTTTTTTCCTTTTTTTTTCCCAGCTGGATGTCTTCCTACAGGTAAGAAATCAAATTTTGGTTTACCTATGACTGGATCTGTTCCTAGGTTCTTCAAACTACTCATTTCTTCACTGACAGTCTTTACATTTACACCATTTCTCTCAAAGGAAAGATACTTAGTCTTGCAACTACTTGGAAAGAATCCTGAAACATCACTATTCACAGAGTAATTCCTTTAATTACAAGTAGCCATAAGGAAAAACAGTGATGGTGGAGTAGCCCAGAGGTAGAGCATTTGGCTAGATTGTTAGGCACTCAAATGAATTGGCAACTGCAGGCTTCTTCAAGGAGATTGTCTATTCTCTAAGGCTGCCTTTACTCACTTGGAAATAGTAGGGGAAACCAAACTGGAGTTTTAAGGACTGAAAGTAAACAAGGAGGATCCAGCCCATTCTTAGGGAAGTCTCCACATCTTTCAAATTCCTACTTTCCTTGTACCTTGAAATAGCCTGATTCTGATGGCCTCCAGATTGCATTGCACAATCCTATTTTTTCAGAACTTCCTACATAGTAGAAAGGGTGAGACTAAAAATGTTCAAAGGAATGGTTTTTTAACAGGAGTGACTTTCAGTTCTGCACTTATGATAAGTTCTATATTATCTCAAAAGTTCCAGCTTCAAATGAATGCATCAAAAATCAAAACAAATACATAAATTCAGACAATATAATAAACTGCATCTTTAAAAATGAATGTACAATGTTAGAATTACATTTATATTTCAAGTAATGACCATGTCACTGAAATCTGAATAATGGTCAGGTAATGAACATTTCAAAATACAGCATTGAAAGAGCAGAAATTGAAAAACCTCTAAATTTTATTTACAGATTCTTAAAATATTTTTTTAGGTGCTATCATCCTAGCAACACATTTCACAAACAGGAAGACGCAAAAATAAATTGCTTTATATTCAGGGCACTTTTCCGTAGTCTGATTTCTCAACAGTTTCTTGGCCAAAAGAAACTAGAGGCACTAACTTTATGAATTTCATGAGAACCAAAGGTAGTTCCAATTAATAAAGGTGGTAGGCCAAGATAATTTAGAATCTTTCAATCTTGTATATATCCCTGAATAACATTCAAGAATGTGGAACAGTTTTAAAGAAGCTAAAGTATTACTGCCTTGCATAACCAAATCTGTCCCTCCTGACCCTACATTCAGCAGCAACATCTGTTCTCTTTTGACCCATGATAAGGCAATAATCTCAGGGTGGCCTGTGCTGGGTGAAATGATCCCAGTTTTGTAGAGATGTAATTTTTCTCAAGAAACAAAGCTGCACAGTTAAAACACACAGAGCATATAAACCAAAGCTAATTGGGCACGTAATGAGTCATGAGGTTCAGTATTGAAAAACAAGGAGATAAAGAAATCCCATACACCAGATCACGGTGCAAGCCATGTTGTAACTGATGTAGCACACTGCCCAGCTTTCCTTCAGAGAGAAACAAGTTTTAGGGAGTGGAGCAAAGCAAATAATGCAATATCCTAACTGAAACAACTGTCATTGCATTAATTTGAAAAAAGTGCTGTATCAGAGAAGTCCTTCTAATCTTGCAGGAATATATTTTAGGACTTTTTTACAGCTAGAAACCACAGAGGTTATTTCTGTCTGTAGCTATATTTCCAGAAGCAGGTATTCTGAATGCTGGGTCACAGTTTAGTGCTAGTAAGTCAGGGCCTCACAGATTTGCAGGGGCTTTGTCTGTCAATAGATGTTTACATGCAATATTTAAATCTTTATACACTACCCAAAGAGTCAAAAAAGTCCTATCTATTTTATTAGATTTACTTACTTTACCAAGGTGTTTGCATTTTTCCTTTCTTCTGCTGTAGCTATTATTTTGATTTGAAACTGGAAGCTGTTCTTCAAATGCTGAAAACTTCTGCTGCTTCCTAGTAATATAAATTTAGATTCTCATTCATTTTATTTAGGAAGTTCTAAAACATGCTCTCAGAAATTAAGACAAGTGATCACAGATATTTCATTTTGCCTATCTTTCATCTAGGATTGAATTCTCTTCTTGTTTGAAACAGAAAACTTCTTTATGCTATGAATGAATTTTCTTTCGAATAAAACACTACAATAATAATGAACACTCCTTCATAACAATCAAGCACAAGAATTTTGTAGTAGTGAGATAAAATAATAGCTTGAATCATTCCAGGATTAAAATAATGATTTTATTACACACATGCAAGTTATGCTCATGAAAAGCTCCCTAACCTTAAAAATGTAAACAAAACTGAGAATCCCTTCTAGACCCTTAAGATAGGTTTCTGAAGGCTATAGACTGAGCGTTTCATGCTTCGATAATAAAAGACTGCTTGTATCTACCACCTTCCCTTCTCTGTAGAGTATATTTATGCAACTTGACACAGGGTGACGTAAGTACTGTATTCTAGAAATGTGGGTATGTGTGCTACTACTGAAATGTGAAAAAAAATCCAAACAGCCCTTGCCTTGCAGATGTAAGCAGGCATTTCACATAACATGGCAGAAGATGCTGTCTTTGCTGCAAAGTACAAAAAATAAAAGAAAAATAAATCAGTAAGGTTGTCACCCAAAATAGCATTTGTATGCCTGAAATGCCATAAACCCATCAAATTTTCTGGCTAGAATCTTGCACACAGATGCCCACTTCTTTTACTGCTTAGGAACTCTGTCATTGTGACAGAACAGGTTACTAACTGAAGCTTACCTTTTGTGGGGGTGGAATTTCTTCCAAAGTGAATATCCTTGAATCCAAGCCCAAAAGAGGCTTGGTCTAACAAGCAGCCAGTAATTTTATCCTCCATTTTGCTGCAGAATGGCTGTTAAAACAGGCAAACAATGAAAGAAGAGGAGTGGTGCCTTCCCGTCCTTTTGCTGCAGCTCCATAATTGGAATACCTCCCAAAAGCAGAGAGAAGGGACGCCCCCTGACAGTTGCCAGTCTAAAGGGGTAATGATCATTGCTCCTTTCCCTTCCAGAGAAGCTGCATGTGCCTCAATAAAATAAAATAAAATAAAATAAAATAAAATAAAATAAAATAAA
>VZUI01033717.1:2871-26450 GCA_013401135.1 Cettia cetti
CCCCCCCCCCCCCCCCCCCCCGTTCTAACAGTGTTTGCTATTTGGGTTTTGTTTGTTTGTTTGCCTGTTTGGTTTTTTAAATTTTGGGTTTTGGGGTTTTTTTAACAAAATCAGGAGCTACTCTCAGAACAAACTCTGCCAGCAGCACCCACAGGCCCCATCAATGTGGGGATGGAACAGTTGCATGGCTGTGATCACATCCTATACTTGGAAGGCCAAGCATGAGCTGTGCCAGATGGTGCCAGCTGGGAGTTACATTCCCCATATCCTTCCCTGCATTCTGCAAATCTGCAGAGAAATGGGAACGGCAGGTGAGGAACAGAAAAGCCTCGTTTTGTACCCTTAAGTTTGGTAAGAGCCTTGCAATGCAATAATTTGACATATGTGAAAATAAATTCCAAGCAAATGGCACCTAAGAACCATCTCAATTCCCAGTACCTGAGAGCAGGGACTTCAGAGAATACTCCAACATGACCAAGACTGGAGCTGAGCTTTTACCCCTAGTCCTTGAATTCACTGCTTGGTTGTCATCCTCACAAGCCAGGCTGATTCTCAGCTTGAGCTACACCCCTGCAAAGACTCCAGTCCGAGGAGTTCCCACCCTGGCAGTCACATCTGGAAGTCAGAGCTGAGCATGGCATAAGCTCAGGAAAAGAAAACAAAGAGTAAAATATTCTTGGCTCCTGGAGCACTCAGCCCACAGGAAACAGAAGCCCAGCCTGACCTGAGAGTAGCAGAGCACACACAGGTTAAGGAATCTGTTTGCCAGAGGAGGATGCAAAGCACTCTGAGGGGTCAGCACACTCATACAATTCACCACAAAGCAGTTTATTTCCACTTCTCCACTCAACAGAACTCTGGGAACAATTCACCCACTACATCACATAACCTCAGAGCGATCCACACATATACATTTAAACCCATTCAAAGGCATCCCAAGTATGGAGTTGGACCTATGGAAAGATCCAAGGCCCTGCCCAGGTCTCTTAGGCTCGTCTAAGTGAGCTCTGCTGGTGGCCAGTGAAATGGCAAGGCTGTTAACTGCAGCAGCAACACCAAATTAGCACCATGGAGATGATCAGGATCTCTGCAGTTGGCTTCTTGGCATGAAGTTTGCTATTACATTTCCTCCAGCTTTGCTAATTCTGATCCTTTACCCTCCACTAGCTGTGCTAACTGTGCAGCCTGGGGTGTCGATCCAATCACCGAAATAAGGTATTTTGGGTTTTATAGTTAGAGTTCAATTAAAAAACAAAGTATGGGCAGGATTGGAGTGGGGAGGGGAGCAGCCCTCTGTGACAGAGCCCGTGCTGTAAGCCAGTGTTGCTACTAGTGAAAAGGTAACACTGAATAAAATCCTTGTTTTACCAGCACTTTTACACTGTAAAAGAACTACAGAGCTCCTGAAACCCATTGCTTTTTTATTTATTGGCAAGTTCGTGCAGGAAGGAGAACCCACCCTTGTAGAATCCCTTTGTTGGGCTGGAACCACCCAGCGTGGGATGTGCTTTTACAGCATGGGCAACTGGGCAGGCATCACACCAGACCAACTGTCTGACAAAAGCTGTGAAAAAGGGGTTGCTTTTCCTGGTTTGCATCTCTGAGAACAGCCTCTGATGTACACTGAGCCTTCCAGACCTCCTACCTCCTCTGCTATTTCATTTCATTGTTAATCATCCCACTTTCCTCTTTGTTAGCATCATTAATACCTTTAATGCATTCTTATAAAAAGCACAGTGAGATTGCCAGCTAGTGGGAATCAGCAGCACCTGGGGCTGTGCCAATTCCCTTCAGCTCAGACACACAGTGATAGTCACCACCTTCCCATTTGTGTGAGGAAAAAGCCATCACTATTTGTCCATGCACGTCTCCTCTTGGAAGCAAATGCATGTATGTGTGTACATAAATGTAATATACACACTGATATACATAAAGCTACTATAGAGCAGAAAAATCCCAGTGTTTATTCCAGAGTGTGATTTATCTGAGAAACTAATGGCTTATTACATGCAGAATGCTCTTATTCTACCAAGGATGAAAAGTGCCTTGGAAAATGAAGTCTGAGAAAGCTGCAAAAGTTACTGCATTGAAAAGGATGACATTAGATCACAAAGAAAATCCATTTTAACTGTCCAGGACTCTGAGCCTCTGTTTGTACAACATTTCCTGTGGGCAGAGGTGTCAGAGTGGTACTGCCTGTAAACCTCCTTTTCTCTGTGCTGTAACTAATCTTTCAAGCAGACTGAATGCTCACTGCAGTCACCAGGCTAGAGATGCTTTGTGCCTCTGGACAAACCTCACCAGACTGACTAATGGCACAGCTGGGATCCTGAGAATAATTCAAACCTTTATTGCTCCATGAGCCACAACTGAGGGATGCTGCAGCAGCCACAGGCCTCTCAGGAAAGCCCATGTGGGCATCTCACTGCAGGTGTGCTGGGAAAGCTGATGACAGCACAAACTGTGCACCACTTGTTTTCCCTCCCCTCCTCCTGTCTTTCCATTTATCTCTACCATAACCACACCCTCACACTTTAAAAAACAAATAAGAACAAACCCCACAGGGCTGCTTTCACATTTGCCACCTTCCCCCTTCCCTCTGCTCAAGTTTCTCTTCCCTGGCCCCCTCTGTGCCTCCCTGGGCTCTCTCATGCTCCACTTGTAGCACTGGCTTTCCCCTGCCAGTGACCTCCATGCTGGGATATTTCTGAGGGGAAACCTGCACCTGTTCATTCACTGACTGAAAAGCACAGCTCCACAAATGCCTGGTATGTTTTTACTCACCCCCTTTGCCACCTCAGAGGGCCATTCAGCTGGTGGAGCACCAGCCCATCAGGAGGAGGTGAGAGGGAAAGGGGCTGGGGGTTTCCCTGGAGTCCCAACACAGGTCACAGTCCCCAGAGGAGATGACAATTCTGAATGTTTCTGATGTTCTGTGCCTCACAATCCACTCCCATTTCACCAGGAGGCTTCTGGAATTCAACAAGAGGAACCTCTGTGCAATTTATGATCTGCAGGTTCACATCCTTGCTTGTATTTATTATTTAAAATGAACTCCAATGGATAGATAAGTTTTAAAAACCTGTCTAAAGATCACCCCATCTGCTGGTCCTTTATTAACACCCTCCTTTTCATCTTCCACTATCATGTTCTTTGAAATAACTGAATTAGCAACTTGCAGTATTCTCCCATCCTCAGCAAGGTCAGTAAGTTCAGGAAAAATACGAAATTATACCTGGCTCATAAAATTACTCCTCTTCCCCACCTACTATTTTACTCACTACGAGGAGATTACATTTCCCACGGGGGCTCATTAGTGTTGCTCTTTCCTCAGCATCAGGAAATCTTTCGGAGTTGTCTTTACTCCCAGTTGATAAAAATTGCTCTTTATTTCTTCTCTCAACTCACAAACCACGACTCCCTGGTTCTAACGTGGCATTTTCAGAAAGACAAAGATTTTGGACCAAAGATCCCCACCATGCTTCTAACCTTGATGAATGAGTGAATGAACGAGCTGTCAAGTTCTGCAGATCAAGCGTTTGGCCAAAGCACACTGAAAGATTGTTCTTTAAGAGACTGACAGGTTAAAACTAGGAATTTGTGTTCCTTGTCAGAACAAACAAGGAATTACTGCAGTTATAATGTTTTAGTTGTAATTTCTCTTTTACAGAGGTCAAATATATAAAACTGGAGGACACAAAGCTGTGTCCCCTGCTTTCATTTTTGAAATGCTGCCCACCAGTGATACAACACACAGCTACACCTCTGTAATTGGTTCTTTTGTCCTGAATTTCTGGTGGCTGATCTAAAATTAGTGAAAAAAGCATAAATCCCTGAACACTATGAAATAAGGCAGCTCAGTTAAGCACATATTACATATAAAAAACAGGGCACAACAACACTGAATTTGATGAGATTAAGTGTCTGACCATCCAGCTGCTGCCAACAGTTCCATTTCAGCACACCACAACAGGGTATTTTGATTCAAAGGGAGATCTCAAAGGAACACAGCATGAGGACAGAAAAGGATAAACTATGAGAAAAATCTCAACAATTTGCCAGTGGCTTAAGAAATGAAACCTGCTTTGATACCTCAAAATCTAATACTGTCCCAGAAATGGGGTCCCTACCCCAGTAGCTGCTCCTTCCTGACACCTCCAGAGCCTCCATGCTCAGCCTTTTTGGCTCCTACCCCTGGTCTCTGCTCTACCTTAAGCACCTGTGGGAAAGTACAAAACAGCTCCTTTAAGGATTAAACCTGCACTCTTTAAACAAATGGTTCAAAAATCCTCCTGTATTTACGAAATACAGGGTGATGTTTGTTACCTGGCATGAAAACATCAGAAGCACCTTGTCTTTTCACCAGTCTTTTCAAGGGCTCTGGATAATCAGCTTTTTTACAAGGGGCCAAAAGCCTCTGCTGACAGTTTTCGGTGTTACAAGCAGGAGCTTTTTGCAGACCTCTGAGGAGTTCTTCCCCCAACAAATCAAATTATTTACACTCACATAAATGTATACTGTTGATATTTTACAAATTTGTGTGAACCAGATTTATATTAGAAAAGGATTTTCACATACACCAATGGATTAAGAAAGCCTAACAGTCTCCATAAATCCCCAAACCTTCCAAAATTCATTATTTCCTGAATGGGCTGATTATCCACAAAGGGGGTGAAGAAGAATCCACTCTTCACCAGTAAGGCTAACTCCAAATTTGGTAAATCTGGGGCCACTGCAGGGCATGTGCAGGCCTGAACTAAAAAGTGACTCTCCCTCCAGGTTTAAACAATGATCTGATTTGCTACTTCTGAGCCTAATGACTCCCAGCTCCCCAAAGTTCTATCAGAACTGAGAATTTCAGCAAAGTGCCTTCAGCTGCAAGAACCTGAACATTCTATTTCTCTGCCATCAAGCTGAAATGTGTTGTCACAAGAGAGCAGCAGCAGCAGCAGGAACAATTCCTACAACATCAGTGGTTTCTAACTCAGGGGGGTTTGCAGAGCAAAACTTCCAGGAAGATGCTGAGCTATCCTAGAGACTGAAATGTTATCAATAATCAAATTGCTCAAGTTACAATTTGCAGACCCACAGAGCAAAGCACAGAAATCAAAGTAGATATAAATAATGAAAAAAAGCTCCCTAATTATACCTGTATAAATCAATGTATCCTTTACTGATAAAAATAATTTTCTTCCTATTCTCACATCCAGATGGTGAGGGGAGAAAAATATTTAAGGAGGTTGCTTGCAATATGTATTACTGCCCAAGGCACTGCATTAATAATGTGGAAATACCTGAAGAATGTATATTTGGTAAAACAATATTTACACCTCTTTCCCACTGTCTTCATTATTGAAAGAACAGCAAAACACCAGATCCTACTGATTTAGCAGCAGTTGGACATTAGAAATGCATTTGCTGAAGACTTTACTGTCTGTCTGTTGTCATGGTAACATCCCAGGTAAAAATAATTTCTTGAATAACTTATAAACAGACAGATGGCATAAAACCTCCTACGCTCTCCAAATTGAAGGATATTCAGTAAAAGACAGTGTTGATGCCAGTTCCATGAAGTCCTGCATGTTGAAGAAGACACATCTCCAAGGTCTTGCTTGTGCTGGCAGAAATTCACCTCAGAATGTGAACAAAAGGGAGATCAGGGATGCCACAGGAAGTAAAATGAGGAGACACAAGTCAAGTCAGCACTTCTGTGTGCAGCATTTCCCAGGGGATTACAAAGGTGCCCTGAAAGGATGATTCTACATAAAACAAGGAAATTAATCCCATATTGTACCAGGGAACAAAAGCTGTTCTTGGAATTGCTAAAGCTCTGCCCTGCTCATGCTCTGACAGGGAAATGAGAAACATCCCTGACTGCCACCACACTGCATGTGCAATGCAGTGCTGCAATAGGCAATTCCAAAGCTTTTTTAAAACAACAAAAGCTTTCTGAAGACAGGAAAACTGTGAAATTGATAATGTTCACACCCAAGATGTTTCCCTTCACCCTCACATTAGGTTAAAGCACCAAGAGATGTGAACGGGGAAGTTGCACTGTGGGAATGATGTCAGCTATAGAACAGTCCATTGGGCTGAACCATGATTCTTGTGAAATCCAAAATCTCCCCCTGCCAAGTCACACCCCAATTGTGTCAACATTCTGATTAAATTCCCTTTATTCTAAAAATAGGCTGCACAAGAGCTGCTCCTTCTCAAAGGAGCTGTGGACAAGGCAGGCTACAGCCAAGGCAGTGATCACAGCCACAGCCACACTTGCTCTGTTCTTGGGCAGCATCACAAACTCCAATTAAAAACCTGCACTTTCCCAAAAATAGTGAACAGCTTTCTCCTGAAATGAGCAGATGCTGAGCACTGTTGTCAACAAGAGCCAGAGCTTTTTCCAAGGGAAACAGATTGCTCAACATAAAGAATTCAAAGTAGCTGAGAGACCAGGAAAGGAGCATTACATCAAAACACACTTCCCTCCATCAGATGTTGGTGCTTCATTTTGCATTTATCTGCTACTTTAACTAAATTTCCCTTACTCCTCTCAGCTTTTCTCAATAGGTGCAGAAACCAGAAAAGGGCAGTAACATTACATCAGTTCATTTTCTTCTGATAGTTTTGCACTATCTCTGCCTACAAGTTTGTTGGGTTTTTTTTATGGCCACATCTATTGGAATTTCCATCTTCTCTGGCCAAATAAAATCCCTCATTATTAAAGGGGAAAAGCAAACCACTTACCTATGCTCTGTAGTGCACTGTGGTCAGTCTAATGCTTAGAAGTAAGTACTGCTCTCTTTTTCACTGAGATCTCACTAATAACCTTTGAGTAAATTCATAAAATACCTTTAAGTTCTCCAAAGATATAAGCAAGTGTTTTGTGAAGAAACACATCTTAGAATATCAACAGCAGGCTAAATAGTGTAAGAAAAAAAAGAGGCAAATTTTAAATTTTACATCCTCAATTTCCATCTCCCAAAAATGAAAAAGTAAAAAATCAGTCTGGCCTTATGAGCATGACATGTTATGGAAGAGAATTAATCTTGAATTTCTGTCTGCCTGTTTCTGCCCTCACATCTCAGTCTAGGTTTAATTTCATAGTTTTCTCTACAAGCTCAAGTCACTCCTGGTGACAAACACCACCTCCATAAAGATTTAATTACTCAGTACTATTACTTTTGGTGTGACTACCTGCAAACAAATAGTTTTTTTTCCCTCATGATGTATATTCACAGCTTCAGAGCAATGCAATGTGCTGCCATCACCAATCAGTAATTGAACCAGAGAAATAATTTAACTTTTTAATCAGCATTTGGTGCTGCCAGCTCTATTTGGCTTAGAAGTGAAAGGCAGCAGCATTACTATCACACCCAGAAACATCAAGCAAAGCAACTCACTTAAGGAGTGAGTTTAAGCACCAGTTCCAAAAGCACACAGGAACATTCCTTTAGAACTATTAGTTGGACTAAATAAAGAATAAGCAAGACTTGTGACATGAAGTTATTCTTCAAGAGACACTGGAAGAATGTTTCTTCCCCCTCACAGTGAAATGTGAACTCTGTGAAACACAAAAAGTGAGTCATCCCTTGGAATTGCAGTGGCAGGGGATTGAAAATCAGGACCAGCAGACAGCACTGCAGTTATCTGAGCACCCAACGTGCTTGTGAAGAACAGGATTATTTTACCCACTGTTAAATCTTCTCCCACCTCTCTGATAGGGCTGTGCAACACTGCGGTGTCAATAACAAATCCTTTCTTACTGAAGCTGTTTTCTGTTGCCCACAAAGCTATACAGCTGAAATACATCATCACTTTAATAAGTCAAACCAGTTTCAGCTGAAGGCTCCCAATTTTTTTTTTAGAAAAACATTTACACAAATCAGTATATCACAGCAAAGGGTTCAGGTCTCAAAAAAGAAGTACTGAAGTTGTGTAACTAACTTTTCTCTTGAGGGTCCAGATGCAGCAGCTCTTTTTGGCTCTAGAATCACCAGTGGAAGTGTTCTGATGTAACAAATGAAACTAACAGCAGGTGCTTTTATTGGATGGCAACATGTATCTAAAACACAAAATTGCTTCAATAAATCAGTTAAAAAAAGGTATCAAAGCAAATTGCTAGTTAGAGCTGGGAAACACAGCTAAGTGCTGGGAAAGAAACTGGTCAGGGCATAACTGGATTTAGGAAGTTCTTTTCTTACACTGGTGACCCAAGGCTGTGCTGCTGCCTCCTCAAGAGCACAGCCCAGCTTCCAGTCCTCTCCTCAGCTTCTCCACCGTACAAGGAGAAAGGGAAGCACAGGTGACAGCCACTGCACATGAATGCAGGTCCTCTGAGGAACGGGAACAGTCAAGGCAGCTTAAATGTCCTCTGCAGAGTCCTGTGAAACCGTTGAGGTGTGCTGAGAGAAAACATCTGAGTTACTCAATCAAACCACTTCTCAAGTTAGATTTAATTGAGGAGTCAGCATAAAGGGTGATTGGAACAAAGGAAGACAACTGAACATATGGAAAAAATGAAAATGACATCAAGCTTGCTAAATATGTATTGTTTATTAAGGCTTGTATTCTCCTAGAGGAAAAAGTTAATCTGATGCTGTCCATTACTCCTTACAGGCAGTAACAGTCCAGAGACAGAGTTATACGTTCTAAATACAAGTCTAAATGATACAGATTAAACTTTATTTAAATTGGAGGTCCTTTTGGAGTAAATAGTATTCAGAAGATACTTGCTTTCTAATATAGTAAAAGATCCTCTACAATAAACACGTGCAGATTCAGTGTGCTAGAGCAGCGGACATGAGCACCATTTCCATGCTTAACTGGAACTCCAGTTGGTGACAGGTTCTCCGACGGTCCCCTCACTCCACAAAAACATGACAGCAAATTCAATTTCTTAAAACAGGTTTTTTTACTCATCCAACAGAAAAAAAAAATTAGACATACACACTGTCAATTTTAAACATCTGAGGCATAATCCATCATATTATCCGTACTATTAGTTCCTACGTTAAAGCTCAGCATTATTGGTATAAAAACTTTAAATGGCATTAGGATTTGGGGGGGGGGTTGGGAGAGAGTAATGAAGGGAAGGATTAAAAATGATCTGCAATTAACTAATAACACCTGAAAGCTGAAACAGGTTTCAACACATTGTTTAAAACCCCTGCAATGTCGATAGCATCACATTATTATTTAATTAAGCTACAAAAACCGTAAAGCAGAATTATGGCTGAGAGAAAGCGACTCGCTCACCCTCGGCAGGATATGGAATAACAGATGCACACTGAAGCACTGGTTAACAGAATGTGAAAGGGAAATATTTTCCAGAGAAACAATTCCACTGA
Source organism: Cettia cetti (assembly GCA_013401135.1). Classification (NCBI taxonomy): domain Eukaryota; kingdom Metazoa; phylum Chordata; class Aves; order Passeriformes; family Sylviidae; genus Cettia; species Cettia cetti. The sequence continues at coordinate 12,219 of VZUI01033717.1, forward strand.
CAATTTGATTTTCTACTAGACAGAAAAAACCAATGTGGCGCATCAGCAGTTTTAAAAGAGTAATTGTACAGATAAATAAAGAGGCAGAGCAGCTGCACAAAGTGATCAGAAATTTAGGGATTTTTTCATTTTAAAATCCTGAAGTGCAGTATCTTAGGAGGTTGGTTTCGTTTTTGTTTTTTTTTTTTTTTTTTTAATGACAAAATCAATGCATGGTTTCTTACTTCTGCCATGAAGAAAAAGGGATTGGGAGGAGGAAAAGGAAGATTTGTCATGTATTCTCCATAATCTCTATATCTGGCTAGGAACATAATTCGTGCCAAAATAAAGTCTTTGGGAAGCACTGACACTTTAGTATGCTCATGTATAGGTCCACATTAGGTTAATATAACTGTTTACCAACTTAAAAAAATAAAAACAGACACACCTTTATTAATGATCTCTACAGAATTTTACATAGAAAAAAGATACAAATTAATGCAGATCCACTTGGGCAAAAAGAAACTACAATGTACTTAAAGATGCAACAACTTAATTTCCCCTGCACGAGAAGATATATTGGAGCTGAAAGCTTTAGTTTGTCCTGATGCCAGGATACAGCACCAGCTATACTTGATTTTGTTTCTCATAGTCGAATTTAATATCAGTTCTAGTATATATATCAAACTGTATATGTTTATTCTTATTGTTTGTTTCGATTCTGACGTTCCTGCAAAGAGAAAAAAGTTAAGATTTTAGTCAAAGGAACAAGCAAAGAGTTTTTAGTAGTTTAACAGTAACATTAATGTGATCCCAGATAATTATACACTTAAACCAATGCTGCTACATTTTTAAAAATATATTGTTCATACCCAACAAACCCAAGGACTTGATAACAATGTTTTTAAGTGCAGCCTCAAGTGGAACATCTGGATGAATACCTGCAGTCACTTCAAACCAAGGTCACAGAGAGAAAAAGGTAGGAAATATCAACACTCTTAAGGAGAAACAGGATCTGCAATATTCTACTTTCTGGATTATTTTAGCTACTGCAGTAGTAGCACAACCAATACACAAGCAGAAAGCAGATGGCAGATTAGTGAACTCCACAGAACTGGTCTAATTTTGAAGCACTCAAATGACTTTGGAGTTTAGTCACATTCAGTAAAAGCAGAGAATTGAGCTTTGAGAAATTCTGTCCCTAATTCTTCCCATTGGTTCAACTACTCTGGGAAGCACTGGAAAATACTCGGGGGTAGAAGATAAAAGCAGTATCAGAGAAAAGTTTTGTGCTTCTACGTAGTCTGATAAAACCCAGCACAGCTCGACTGAAGAACCCAAGCATGTCCCAAAGCACTCCAGCACAGCAGCTGGGAGGATCTTTGAGCCCTTTTCCAAAGTTTCTGCTAATTACAAATGCTGAAGCCAGATACAGGTCACCTAGGGGATACAGCCTGCAGGTGAGCTTCCCACCAGTGACCCTGTGCTCTCCCAGCAGCACAGGGCTCCCACAAACACCTGAGCAGTGCTCAGCACCACAGGGCACTTCTTCACTCAGGCTTTCAGCAGCCCACAAGCACAGAACATGCAGTGACAGCAGGACAGAACCAGGCTGCTGTGCCTTAGCCCTGTGCATCCTCCAGATAAGGCACCACTGCACACTGAACAGAAAGGGCTCAGCCTTCCCATTCTTGCTGCTTACAGTGCAGGAAAGACTTGACTCTGCACTTAAATGCATCAATACGGCACCAAATCCTATTCCAAAGGAAATTGTGAACTAGCCCGAGCACTACCAACAGCCAACTCCTGAACTAAGGCCTACAGATTTTGTTTTGTGGACTCATTCTGTATAAAGTTCATGTCAGAATTGCTTCTGTGATTGTGATATAAAGCTTACTTGCAAATATATCAACCATTGTAAACATAAGAGACTGCATTTGCTGCTTCAGCTGGTCACAGCATAAAAATCAGAAGAGATTTTTAACAACTGAATATTTCTGCCTCCCGGCAAAATATTAGTATTTCAATTTTCATAATAAAATTAAGTCAACAAAGTCCAGCATGAATTATTAATCTATAATTTAAGACAGAAGTAAGAGAGAGCCAAGTTGTTTTACCAAATCAACAAAACAAGCTGTGTAAAGTGGTAGAATTTATTATAACAATCTATATTCCTCCTGTCTCTTAACTCTTGACTATGAATTATCAACAAAAGCCATTTCTTGATGGCAGAGTGTCAGAACATTACAGGTTATTCTTAATAAAAAGAGCTTATGCCTGCCTGACCTTTCAAACAAAAGGTGGTTACAAAGTATGTAGAACTGAGTCATATCAACTCCATTTTCAAAAAAAGTAATTGTTTCATCCTATTTCCTACTTCCATTTCCAAGGTGGAACATCCCCTTTACAGCCCTACCATATTTATAAGCCCAATTCTTTCCCATTGCCACCTCATGTAACTTATTTTTAGTTTTCTGTGTAGTCATCCACTGATCTCCCTAATTCCACTTTCTTTAGCAATGGAAGCTCTACATTCTCATGGACTAGCCCCACACAAAAAGAGGCAGGCTAGCATCTGAGACCTCCACCTGAAGTGCTCATGGCATTCAGAAACTCAGCTCAGACTCTAATTCAGTAAAAAAGTGCTCTTTACTGAGCAAGTTCCCAAGCAGTTCCTCCTACCTTGCTTTTTCTTTTTCTCTTGGGGGCTAATCTGAGTCTTCCTCTTTACAAATGTCTGAAACCACATAAACTGAGGCAACAATTCTTCGTGCTCTCGAGCATGGCTGCTTTTTAGAAGCTCTAACTTTCAAATTCTCTTCCTTACTGCTACTGAGCACTACTGCAAGCAAGAACAAACAGTTTTGTAAGCAGCTAACAAAGCTGTGCTCATTTTGGTTCTGAAGATCCGTAGCCTCCAGTTTCTCTTCTCCAGTGGAATATTCTTGATATCTCTCAGGAGAGCTCCTGCTGACCACTTCTCCTTCAGGACACTAATCTATATGGTCTTCAGACACAGGGAAAGTAGGTTTCCACAAAACTTGCAGATTTCCATCTTGGAGACTCTCATCCCTGTCAAACTTCTTTTCTCTTCACCTCAGGCTAAAGTAGCTTCAACTTTCCTACTAAACTTGGTTAAAGTCAGTGGGATCAAAGCATTCATCTTTATGTTTTATCTCAGGAACATAGCATTAATCTAAAAATATGTTTTTTAACTAGAGCTTTGGAGGAAGGACAATATTCCATCCTTTTAAGGTCTGTGATTGTGTTCAGGAAGCTCATCACTGGGAGGAATTACACAGTGCTAGGGGAAATTAATATTTCCAGGTGCCAACATGCACCAGGCAATGCTTTTCAGCATTTAATCACCTAAAGCAGACCTGGCAATCCTGGTGATTCAGGAGCTTTCTGAGACTGTGCAGCTCTGCCAACACAACACCAAGGTGTGGAGCTGAGTGCCCTGCCTGCATCAGAGGTGACAGCACAGCAGCCCAGGACAGGATCTGAACCATCTGCTTTGGTGCAGTCCGGGAGCATGAGCTGCTGACAGCTCATCTGTCACCTGTAAAGTACCAAGATCTGCAACAAGTTTGTCTTAACAAGCTTTTAAGCTTTGGAAGACAACTTTGTTAAGATTCTGATGGCATTCTTTTAGGGAATATTAATAACTAATGCCACATTATACTCTATTTTCTTTTTTAAAAGAAGTGCTCTCACACGTCACAACTTCTTTACAGTTTTCAGAGCATGAGCTGCGATGACACAAGTTGCTCTTTGTGAGCACTGCAGCAGCTCTGGAACTGACTGAAAAAGGCTGTGAGGGTCAGGTGAGAATTCATGCCACTCAGTGTTTTGCTATTTCATTCCAGACCCCAATACCCTTCTATTATTACCCTCCCAGGTCCTGGGTCACCAGACTGGGTTTAAGTATTTCCACGTGGCAATTCAAAAGCTGGACTGATATCCCAGCATGACCAAATCCTCTCTCAGTTCTGGAGGGATACCTTCTTTCAGCAACACTGCAAAGAGATGAATCTTTGGCACTTGAAAGAATTTCATCCAGCATTATATCTGCCAAAGCCTCACCGGATGACTTGGCACTGACACTGAGGCTCCTGCATCAGTTCAACTCAGCAGCACAAGCTGGAGCTGGCTCTGCACACTGCAGCCATGGAAATGCTGGTTAGCAGCAAACTGGAACCATCTAAAGAGCTGAAATGCCAGTGGCTTGCCCTGCACGGATTACATTGTTATTCCATGCTAAATATTTGCATATAAATGAAATTGTATCATTTAAGATCTCTATGTACAGCTTTTTAAGAATTGTGCCACTTTGTAATCACAACAGCAGTGAAAGGGAAGCATAAAATGTCAACAATTTTACAGCTAAACAAGAATATAATGAGTTAAACCCAGCAATTTGAAAACCAATTAATATGGCACATACATATACAAACAACTATCTGAAAATGTCAACTAGGTCATAAGATACTTTAACTGGTAATAAGATTCTTCAAAAATTACTGCCATAGGAAGATTAACTTTGTTAACAGGAAGATTTAAACTTCAACAGCACAAACTTCTTAACAAAAAGAACTTTAGGTGCATATATAGAAGAACTACAGGTCTGTAAAAAAAAATCTCTTCTAGTAATCAGTCGGACTTCTAAAATTCATTTTGTCAATGAAGGGGAAAAAAATAGTGGCTCTCCAGACAGGTTTTACAGAGTGCAATCTAACAAACAGCACCTTATTTTTCATTCCTTCATTGCTGCTCTGCTTTAGCTCTCTAGCACTATTATCTTCCTCAGTGTACTTTGGTGTCCCATTTTCTAAGGTATTCAGAGGAGTCTAAGAAATATTAACTTAGACTTCATAGATTATTTTGTGAATGTGTAATATAAGCCAGAGCCTCTGCTTTAAATGAGGAAGAAAAATGCATTATTTTGAAAAACTGAGTAAGAATATTTTTGAGCAGATAGTGGGAATTGGTTGTGTTTATTAAGTCAACCCAAAATGAGATCAGCTCAATAGTCAAACACCAGCCCTCTGGGATCCTACAAAGCACAGGAATTCTGCTGTTTGTGCCACCATTGGGATCTTGCTCAGCCAGGGAGTTATCTGTGCAAGAGTAGATCTGTTAGCACTTTCCCTGTGCTCTCACTTCTGAAGCACCCACAGCTCTCCCCTCCAGCCTTGGCAGCAGAGCGCTGTGGCTGGAGGAGACAGAGTTAAACCCCAAACCAATCACACCCCACTACACCACAAGCACTGGACAGAGGAACCCACACGGCCTCACCTTGCCAAGGCACTCTCCTACATAAGGGAGCACCTCTCCTAGTTACAGGCTGCACTCAATATTGAACTGCTAATTATCTACTGAAGGAATGAAGTGTTCAAGTAAAGCCCTTTAGGTTCTACCTTGTGGAACCCCACAGGGAGTACACAAGAAAATATTGCAATTTTAAGCTGTCCTTCCCTGCTGTGCTGAGGTCAGCTATGCACATCTATCATGGCCAGAAAAAGTTCAGTCACAAAGTTTTAAAGACACTGAACTCCTTTTTTCACATAATTTAGAGGCACAATCTACAAAGACAGTTTGAACCAATTTCATCTGCATTTTAAAATGGCAATAAAAACTTTAAAATGCCAATTTTCAAATTTAAGCTGCAGGAACATGCATTAAGTCTTTACTTTGAAAAAAACCATTTTAAAACAAGAGTGAGCTACTCTAAACTAAATCAGCCTGTCAAACAAATGCTGTATTTGCAACGCTATACAAAAAAGGTCTAGGAAACACTATCAACACCAAACAAATTTTAGTGTTACTTCAGTAGCAACTACACATCCTGACGCCTATTATTTTGTCAGGTCATTACTTCTAGACTGCCTAATTAGAGAAAGGCATTCTTGAAACTGAGGTCGTGGGATGGAGAGGAACAGAGATCCCTTGTGATAGACTTAGAGCCATGAAAGGGTATGGAAAGTTTTACTACACTCTCCCAGTTACTGCCCAGACTTCTCTCACTACATCTTCACTCAAAACTTCAAGAATTAGTAGACAGATTAAACCTGGGAACTGAAAACCTTTATTTATCCAAATAATACATGTGACTTCAGCAGCATAAATGCACTCTTTCTAGCACTATTCCAGCAATATTATGCAACTCTTTCTTTTCCAGAGAGATAAACTGAATAAACAAAATCAGGTTTCTTATTCTTAAAGGTGATGTACAAATTTCAAATACCAATACAGGTATCAATTTTGATAGCCCAGTTGCAGTCAAACAGTGTCAAAACACCTCGTATTTAAGGCAAAAAACTTAAGTGACAATCACTGGCAGAACCCAATTCTGAAACAGAAACTATATTCTATTAACCATTTTAAGATAAAAAAAATAAATCAAACTCCAATAAACTGGACATAAAGTCCTTTACCCGTATTACTGCTTAGCTTTCTGCTTTGAAACTCAATGACTTGTGAAACTTTCACAGAGAAATAAGCATTAGCTTTGTGTTGCTAAACACACAAGAAAACATCAAGTCGAGACGTATTAAAAACATTTTGAATTCCTACTTACATTTTTCCACCATAGCAGCCTTCACATTTCATTTTCCCCATATCTGTGTATAAAATAAATTTTTTAATAAGTTTACCTTCCGCACCACCTCCTCCTCTTCCTGGCGCTTTTCATAATGAGAAAAGTCATCAAAGATGGAGGTCGTGTGCTTGTAAGTAGCAATAATTTTAAGCACTTGTTTTGCTTTTTCTAAGGGCACCTCCTGTGTATCACGGGAGTTTGTAACGGGTTTGTTGTCATTGTTCTCCAGCCTGATGTGTCTCAGTTGGTTGTTGGGCACATCCTTCACAAAGATCCACTTGACATCAAATTTCCCCTTCCACTTGTCCTGAGACCAGACACCTGCGCTGGTGCCATAGTCCACAGGTGATTTCATCTCTGCTACTCCACAGAAGTGTCCACTGCCATTGACACTGAACAGCAAGTACACCGGGCCCTTGCTGTTCATGGAGCGAAAAGCGCTGTCCAGGCGTTTGTTGCCGTGCTCCGTACTACACCAAATAGAATATTTAATGGAACGATGAATATCATCCTCGGAATAGCTCTTTATGATGAACACACGTCCGTTTTTAAGGTTCCATTCGAAATCTTTAGGGTTATAGCTGTGAGCAGCTTTCAGTTTTTCAAGGACAGGATGGGACTCACCGCTCGGAACGGGGTTGGGCTGGGTGCTGCCAGCTGAGTTGGTGTCGTTCCCGGTTCCTCCACTTTGGCCAAAAGCTGCATTTCTGTTGCGAGGAGCTACCCAGCGGTTTTGGGGCGGCTGCTGAGGGGTCTGATACTGTGGCTGAGTCAATGGAGGAGGCTGAGCTGGAACAGGCTGAACAATTGGTTGCTGTGGCTGCGGAACAGACTGAGGAGAAGGTATCTGTTGGGGGGCAGGAACTTTTGCCACAGGACCCTTATTGTCCCAAGTACCTATGTCCATATTATGCTTTATAGGGGGAGGAGGCAACGCTCCTCCGATTACAGGTCCAGATTTTGTTTTCATTTTAGGCTGTGGTTTTGCAGGCTTGCTGGCAATAGCAGCCCACGAGGTTGGTTTAGATACTGGCAAGTTTACATTAGATCCACCATTCCCAGAGAGGGCGCCTGTCATCCCGGCACTGTTAACAACAGAACCTACTGTTTTCACTGCAGAGGTTGTAACATCTCCACCAATCTTAAGTCCAACCATTCCCTGTTCAATACTGTTCATCCCAGGAGCTTTATTTAATGTATCGTTATGAAATCCTGTTTGTCCATCCACAATGGTACCCCCCAGAGAACTGGGAGGGTAGCTGTAACTGCTCCCATAAGCTGAGCTTTGTGTCTGCTGTCCTTGGGATCCACTTGTTCCCCAAGCTGAGAAGGCAGGATTTTCAGGGAAAAAGTTAAACCGGTGCTGATAGATATTATTTCCCAGACCCCCAGGCTGTCCAAAAACGGCATCGTGCATAAAATGATGATCCCCATTACTGAGCTGTCCATAGGTGGTGAGATAAGGGATAGGAGGATCTCCTCCTGTAGACCATGGTGCTTCACTGAGAGAATAGGGAAACCCAATAGATGGTGGATAATAACTGGACAGATAAGGATCAGTCATTGATGGATAGCTACTGTTCTGTTAAAGAGAAAAAACAGTCACCAGATAAATAAACCCATCATTTATAAATAGCCACAACACCAAACAGAAAAGAACACTAGAGACAAGGTAATGTAATTTCTAATGACAGATCTTCGTTGACACTCCAAGAAGGAATCAGGGCTAAAATGAAGTATCTGGGCACTTCAAATACTGCAGGACTAGGGGCTCACATTGAGGTTAGTACTTGAGATTTTGAAACCATGTAATCTTACCTACACTACTAAGGTTATTTAGTAGCCAACACCCCGAATTATTGCAAGGAACATATCTAACTATTATTTTGTAGCTCACAGAACCAAGGATATTTAGCATTTCTAGACTGCTACAAGGAAGAAGCTTTAGACTAAATTACCTTAATATGACAATACATCTAACATACTGTCACAATCCTCATTATGGAGCTGTTGTGAGGGGCCATCAGTCTCCAACAAAACCCCCACACCTCAAGCAATAGAACATACACATGTGTGTGCCAAGTGTGCCACAGGTAAGAGATACAAACTGACATTACAGGGCTTGGTGCACCAGAGACAAACCCAGGCCAGGACGGCACAGGACACAGGCCATCCAAACTCTTGGAGAAAGAGTTCCTTTCCAGCCTTTTGAGTAAGTCTTTTTCTCCCTCAGTAGTAAAGTTACAACTGTGCAGGAGTGTTCCTGACTGTCCTTCCAAACAGGACATCTCTCCCACTCATGAAATAAGAGACCAAACATTTCTGAACCAGCAGGACCCCTCTGAAATTTCTCCCCTTCAACTGTTTTAGAAAAAGCTGAGAAGCTTTTCCTCTCACTAACACTTTGCTGGCACCTGATTTTGAAGCATTCCATATGATTCTTATATTCAACAATGCAAAAGAACAAAGCCAGGATGTTCTAAAGTGGGTCTTATTCCTCTTCATATACACTTGAAGCACATATATTGGAAACCTTCCAAAGTGACACTCCAACCATAATTACCAGAGAGGGGGTGGGAAGGTCAACATCTCCTGTTAATGAGTCAAACAGTAGCTCGCCTTTCCTTACTCATAAAGACTATTTTAAGAAGAGGAACTCTTCTTTCAAACTGCTAGATTTCAAACTTGAAAAGAAAAATGTATCTGCAAAATTAGGAAATCTGCACAAGAACTTCCAGCCATTTTTCCAAAAATCTGATAATTTCTCAGCTTTCTAAAAAAATTTTTTTTAAAAAATCCTCTCCTTGCTGAAGATAAGCCTAATATCCAACTGATACAGAATCATTTTTACTGCTCCTTTTTCAATGACCTCTCTTCCATGACACCCCAAAGCCAGAGTAATTCAATATCCTTATGTTCCACATAGAAATAGAATTCACATAGAATTATACCACAATATGCCTCCAAGACCTCCATACAGTACTGCAAACACTTCAGAGATTGAAACAGCCTAAATCCAATGTTATTGATTCAAAAGAAATTATCTCTGCCACTGTTCAAGCTGCCTTTATTCACACACAAATTCTATCACTAACAAGAGGTACAGAAATCACCTTCCTTTGAGATGATCCTGTAGCATACATTGAGTTTTCTGAGCCTCCCAAGCTAATGTAATATTTAGCATAAAAACCCCACAATTTTCTGAAAGACTTTGACACTGCTGAGTGTTATATTTTAAAGTGTTAATTTAAGAAAAAATTTAAACCAAATGCAGATGAAAGGGAAGAGATGTAAGTAGTTCTCTGAGATACTTATGATCATATATTCTACAAGTTTAGAATTTAAGACCAAAAAGAGTAAACCTGGAGAAAAGCAAGTGTTTTGTCCCAGAAATATTTAGGCTAAAGGATTAGACAATTCCTGCAGCTGTCATCTCTTCTCACAGCCTGTAAAGTCTCCACAAGGATTCTAAAAAGATTAAAGGAAAGTTTCAGCAGCCATCCTTACTAAACATTCCATCTATTTTGACTGGCTTTATGCCAGTGTGTAAAAGAAACCCTGACAGAAGTTCTTTCCTGCAACAGCAGAACGTTTATTTCAATAAACTTATCCTTGACCTTTCTGCACCCTTCTGTATATTTTTTATTAAAAACCTTCAAACAAAACCAACTCGGCCATTCTGTTAATTAGGAAAGAATCTCCTTTCCCCCAAAATATGCTACTTGCTGGTGATTCCCTGTTCCAGAGGAATAATCTCTTGGTTCTGGATGACTTTACAGGAGGATGCTTTTCTTGGTGAGTGTAAATCCATATATGAAGGGTCTCCATGACTCACTTTCCTCGGCTCTAAAAAGTACTTTTAACAAAATATTACTAACCGACGTTTGATTTTTGATGTCAAATACATTATTGTGTTACCTCTGGCTTAATTTTTTTAAAGTTTTTTTAAAATATCCAGTTGGTTTCAAATCTTTTTTTAAAGCCACTTGTACTTTACAGTAGTTTCCAACGGCTGACTAAATCTGCCTGGATAATAAGGCTTTGTTCAGCACCATGGTTGTCTTCAGTACAAAATCTCACAGTCCTAATTAATGCTACTGTCACTTTCCACTTAAAATTGTAAGAGGACCTACACAATTGTTTCTTGTGCCATGCCAATTTTTCACTGCAGCATAAATAAATTGGTCAATGGAGCTACACTTTCATAAAGAAAACTTTTATTATAATTACGAAAATTCTAACAGCCGTAGCAATTTTTCTATATAACCCTAATAATTGGGCTTGTTGACAGCAAAAACAAATTTCCTAGAACAAAACTATAATAGATGGGTCTAGTTTCTCTATGTAAACATTCAGTGTATTTCACAGCTCAGTTTTAAGTAACTAAAAATTACATACAGATGTGACAAAGCAAAATTTTAAAAAATGAGAGGGATGTGAAAAGCTCAATTTCTTTTATAATTAATTTTGCATTAAAAATTAAGATTTTACTTCCTTTTTCCCCACAAAGGCTATTCTACCTTCCACAGCACGTTAACTCCAAAAGAAGGAATGCTTCCCATTGAATTATTTTAAGTCTGGAGAACATGTCTATGCTGCAAGCAAGCTCAGTGATGTCATCAATATTAACACTGGCATCTGACAGCTTCTGGCTGAATTATACATTTCCTTTTTAAAATGCAACACTTAGCCTTGCCATCATTACCTCTGGTAGGTGTTTCTCTCTGAAATGGTGTTTCATACTTGTGAATTAAAACTTTTTGCTTCTCCAGTTTCTATACATTTTGTTCCCTTTGAAGATTTGAATGTGAAGTCAAAAATTACTTCAGAGTGTACTTTCAATTATAATGTATTTTAGTCATGGATGTTGATTTAATGTACATTACAATAAGAGTTTACATTACAGTAAATGTAATGTAAACTTAAGTAACACATCTTTAATTCTTAAAATATATCAGAGGACATGAAAGAACATTTGCTGAAGTGTAAAAAATGGGACAACTCTACTAAGTACCTAGAGAGCATCCAACCCAAATCTCAACTACATTAATTTCTCTGATTATATTAATAAAACAAATCAGGAAAGCCCAAAAGCAGAATTTTCAGACTCCCACAAGCAAGTCACCTATCAAAGAACTGTAAGATCAGCCTGTCACAGTCCAGCCACATCAGTACCCTGCAAGGGGAGGAGGAAGCAGCTCCTTGGAGCATTAACTTCATTTTCATTTGTGGCCATCTGGAGATGCAGAGTAATATTAGCTTTGGGAACACAAATGCTGGTTGTATCACCAAGTAACACAATATGCTGTCATTTCTTTTTCCATTTCTATTTAAGGCATTTGCTCCCTCCACACAATCCTATGAATGGAGTGCCAACAGCATGCCTAAGGAAAAAAAAAAACTAAGTTAAAAATACACTAACCTGATTTGACTGCCCGGAAAGGTAAGGTTCAAAATCGTTGTCATGAACTGTGTCCTTCTGATGTAATGAACCATTTTGTACTACAAAAAAAGGGTTACAGCACATTAGAACAGCAGCAGCAGCATTGCAGGAATGATGTCCCACCCCATGCTACCTCAGGAAAAGCCATATTTCTTCTACAAACCAGGAAGACTCACAAAAAGACCAAGGGATGATATTTCCCACCCCCTCAGATAGTTTCTCTTTATATTACTGCTTATAAAACAAAGTTTGAGTAACTTTAAAAAAATATAGTAATTAAAAACTCTACAGCTGAGAATGAGTAAACAACTCATGTGAATTAACTCCAAACAAAAAATCATTATTGAGAACAACTTTGTGAAAAAAGATTGGGAAACAACATCTATTGTTCTGGCCCATAATTAGAACGCACAAACTCACAGTTCTCCCAGAGTGTGTTATTCACTGCTTAAGCTGGCTAAAATAAGATGAGGTGAGGTTACAGTTAATTATGAAATGAAGACTACTAAGTGCTTTGGTACCCTGATATTTTCAGGAAAACTTAAGTTTCAACATCCTCGTCTGTAAAAGAAAGATATCTGCCATAAAGCCCTACTTCAGCATAAAAGAATGTCTGATAAGCACTGAAAACCCATTACTGAATGATATACAAACCCAAAAGGGCTATTAGGTCCCTTCAAACAATTTCCTGGTTGCTTAAAATTTGAAAAAACAAGGTCAAATACACGGTGTGATAGTTCCTGTATTTACCTATTTCTTAGAATATAATACTACGCCAAATAAAGCGTTTAGCAAATAAGTTTGGGAATTTAGCAGAATATTTCTGCAAAGTTTGCCAAGGGGAGTAGAGGTAAAATAGTTTTTACAAACACAGGGAATGTGTATCTTCACCTAGAAGGAGCTAGATTTGCAAGGCAGGTTAAAACATATTAAAAAGCATTTATGAGTTAGATATTATTACTTACTAAGTCTTAAAAGTTACACACTTGTTAGCAATCACAGTAAGAATGAAGGTATTTTAGATGACTTTTTTTTAAGTTTAATTTCAAATGAAGCAGTAGAGTTATAAAAAGGCCTATTATCTCATCAGAAGTTAACTATCTTTTAGGTTCCTTAAATTATTAAGTTTATGGGTTTAAGTAAATACCTCAGCCAACTGCAGAGCAACAACAAAACTGTATTCACAGAGCGTGCAAAAGTAGGTAAAAATACATATATTGTACAGGGATATCCTTGTGACTTTATGTAGCAACCTGCTTCATCCTAAACGAGGAAAATGATTTAGTACCAACACACAGCCCTTCCCCCGGCAAAGCCAGCAGCACTAAGTGGGATGCAGGCAAGCTCGGATGAATGGCAGTCGATGTTATTTTTGAAACCAAGCACACATTGGCTCATTCCCGGATTATTTTCCATACAGAGTAACAGCGATACAATTCTGCTCACCTACAGGTACCTGTGTAACTGATCTGTTACAGTAACAATTTAAGCGACCGGATCACAGCATGATTTCTCACCTTTATTATCCTGTCCCTTCGGTCTCTGGGAAGCCACAGCACGTGATTACAAAAAGAAAAAAAAAAAGAAGGAAATAAAAAAGTTAATCTTAGAAAAACGCTTATATTGTCATAGGCACTGCAAACCCCACAGCTTCTGAGGGCGGGGAAAAGACTTATAAAAATAGCCAGCAGCATCTCAAGGTTTGTTTGGACCGGGGCTGGAGCAGCGTGTTCCACGTATCACTCAGCCCCGGCCTTCCCGAGAAATGGCCCCCGGAGGAGGCGGGAACGTGCTGTGCCCACGGGGGAAGTCGGGGAGAACGATGGAGGGCTAAAGCAGCCGAGAGGGAGAAGAAAAGCCTCGCGGGGCCTAGCAGCCGCAGGCCCGGGAATCCCCCCGCCCACGGGCCGCCTCGCCACTCACTTACCTGAGGGTCAACGCTTGTGGCAGACATAATTCATGCACAGGGCCGCCGTGGTTCAGCAGAGAGCGCCGGGGGGCGAGGCAGGGCCGCTCGGCGCGGCGCGGAGCTCCGGGGCCTGGCGGAGGGGCGGCGGCGGCGCCTCCTCTCCCCTCAGGCGGCGGCCGGGCGGGGAAGGGGCCGGGGCCGAGGGGGAGGGAAAGGGGCCGCCTGGCGCCTCCTCGGGGCGCCTCCTCAAGGGACGGCGGTGCGCGCGGCGGAGGCGCGGCCGGGCCGTGGCGCTGCCGG
>VZUI01033721.1:0-40300 GCA_013401135.1 Cettia cetti
GAGAGGAGAGGAGAGGAGAGGAGAGGAGAGGAGAGGAGAGGAGAGGAGAGGAGAGGAGAGGAGAGGAGAGGAGAGGAGAGGACAGGACAGGACAGGACAGGACAGGACAGGACAGGACAGGACAGGACAGGACAGGACAGGACAGGACTGAGGCTATTTCTGAAGCCATTCTGGATTATGGTCTCACCCTGCAACTGTCGCTTTACATCCACCCTTCCAGCCTCACTACTCTGCTTTAATCTGCCCCTCCATCAATTGCTTAGGCTGCAACAGCATCCTGGGTCCTCTGACCCCCTTTTCTGTCTGCTGTTGTGCTGCTAACTTCTCCTCTTTCCTCTCTGCCCCACTCCCACCTGTGGTCCTGTGAACCCACAAACAGACAAACAGGGCTCAACCCTTCCTCCATCACCCAGACAGGGAAGACACAGCTACATGTGTTTCCTCCAAACCTCAGAGGCAGTGGAAACTGAATAGACCTTGTGGCTGGCATGAGACAGGGCCAGTCAGAGGGATAAAAATGCCTTTCCTCTGAACTTGCACAGTTTAGGAAAAAAAAACAAACAAAACCCCCAAACCACAGAAAATAACAACAAAATAAAATTTAAAAAAATAATAATAATAAAAAACCGTAAGCCAGATAAAAAACACCATATCTAAAACAAAACAAACCCCAACCAAACCAAAAAGGCTCTGGTTTAATTGTGTTACCTGCCTGAGGCTGGCATCTAATACCAGGGACAGAGGAGAGTGATAAACACTCCAGAAGTAGAAAGCAAATCTGTGGAGGCATCTTTGCAAGATTTCCCTACTGCAACTCCTCGGCCTTGTAATTTATCACCCAGATGGAAATGTATGATGCAATTTTTAATGCACCACCAACTCTTTTCACAAATCCTCAAATAATGCTGCACCCTTCATACCTTGAAAGGAGATCTGACACGTGCCTCAAGCGGTGTGCAACAGGGAAACTTTATTTTCTTCTTTTACATTCTTACAAAACCTGAGAACCAAACTATCTGCTGTATTTAAGCTACTTGAAATTTCTAAGGTTGCCTAAGGCACCTGGAAACTTGTCCCAAAGTTTTCAGGAAACTCCTTGGTGCCATCACTTTTTAGGGCTAGGAAAAGATGGCTCAAGTGGGTTGCAGCAAATTTTGCAGTTCCTGAATTTCAGTTTGGGGGCTCTTGTTTGTGGTAGTAAGAAAGCTTAGTTGTATGTTGGGCAGCTTGTTAAACAGAGCCACAGGAAACACATTTAAGAAGAAGTATTCCTAAAATTCCTGAAATATATGGCATGTGATCAGCACATGATGATGGCTGTGGATGGTGTAAAAATGGTTCCACCAATCCTAATGGTAAGTCATAGAATTAATCAGTGGCTTTACTACTCATAAACAACTTTTAATTTAAGCCATTCCACATTGAGCTTTATGATGCTACTGGACAGTAGCCAGCTGAGGGTATTCCTAGCTATACTGGGTCTGATATTTCCTTTAAGTGAGAGAATAAAAGGCCTCACCTTTCAATTCTATTACTTCTTGTCTGAAGAAGGAAAGAGGTGGAGTGTTTTGCACAAAAACTGTTGAGTTCAGAAACTGAAATCTTCTGACCAAAATCATTGTTTCAAACAGTATTTGTTTGAAAAAGGACATTTGCCTTGTGGGGCAAAAAACGATTTCATGAAATATTTCCAGGTAGGCAGAAAACACGTACTTCTGTGCTTCAGTCATGAACAGTAATATACAGGAATAGCCACACTGGAGCTTGGGAATGGTCCCAAATCCAATCTGTGACAAGAGCTTGAATATAAGAGCCAGACTATTTTGTGTGGACAGACACATATATATAAAGGAATACATATCTTATAGCATATACATCACTAAAAGAAGGATTATTCTCATAAGTAAGCATAGGTTTTCAGAACATGTATATATTGTTCTGAGGATTTTTCATTACATTCTCAAGTGGGCCTTGTTAAGAAAAGATGGTTTCTCAGCTCCTGTCACTGCCTTAACTGTAAGGAAACAAGGTCCATCTGGTTCTTCCATCAGAGGCAGGACATGTATCTTACTAGTATACTCACTTTTCTGTTTTGGGAATTTCATCTCACCTTTCTTTCTTTTTCCTCTACTGAGTTGCTTCTTTGAAAAAAACACTGCTTTTCCCCTTAATGTTCTGCAAAAGGGACATCAGCCTCACAGCACTCTGAGTTTCCTGTGATTTGTGACAAAGATTCCTCAGAATATGAGAAATTAAGAAAATATAATAATCCCATCAATTAAAGGAAAAAAAGAAAAGTTAAAAGTATTTAGATTTTCTGTGGTGGTAGTAATTGGATTAGTGGGAGAGAGAAGATTTCATATTGTTAACTGTGACATAAAAGACACCAGCCATGAGCATGCTTTGCTGCTGTGGACACCTCTAAAAATTGATACATGATTAATTTTACTGATGTTACCCAGGTTAAAAACCAAACCAAGTCAAACCAAAAACAAACAAACAAACAAAACTGCATGTAATCAAACAATCTTGCAGATAGCATTTTATGCATTTGGAGGGTACAGGTGAGGGTGGGAATAGCTAGGGTAATGTTTCCTGATGCCTCTTTGTTTTCCCAGATGGGAAAGTACACCCTGGACTGCCTGTTCCTCATCCTGTGGAGGGGGCATTCAAAGCCGCAGTGTCTCCTGTGTGGAAGAAGACATTCAGGGGCATATCAGCCCCGTGGAAGAATGGAAATGCATGTATACTCCAAAGATGCCTGTTGTCCAGCCTTGCAATATATTTGACTGTCCAAAGTGGCTTGCTCAAGAATGGTCTCCGGTAATCTGCTTAGTTTTGTTGGATTTGTATTTAACACAATAGGGAAAATATCTTAAATTATATTTTAGTGAGTTTTTGGAAGTAGGAACATTTACTCTTTTCTCCCATCACCAACATCTCTGCTTTAAATTATGCTATTTTTCTAACTGTAAAGTAATAACTCAAGAAAAATATATTAATAAGGTGAATAGGAGCAAGGAGAATGATGGAAAAATAAATAAGCTCTGTAATATTAACTTGTGACCTTCTATTAATAATAGATTGGGAATATAAGTGAAATCACAAAAAAAAAAATCATGTAATGGTATTTCTGTATTACAATATTTCAGCCATAAACTGAAACTCAAAAACACTTTGAGAGAAATTTCAAGAAGCACAAAAAACTGTATATGACTCTGCTCTTTGATACCTATATTTCTCTGTTCCTGACTTACCCTTCCTTCTGTATGAAAGTACGTGTCTTGGAGATGTTCTTCCACAGAAGTAGTGAAATATTTTAACTTTGGGACTAAAGACTTAGCTTGAATATAATTTCTCACCACCAGTTTCTCAGCAAGTAAAATGTGCTTTAGAAGTTAGGCTAGCTTTGCTACAGATGAGTTGTTCTTGACTGATTGGAAGGTGTTTGCTGATTTCCAGAGAAAAGCTGCTGTCCAAGAGGAAAGTAATATTGGTAACATCCACAACACTTCCAACTGATTGGTAGTTTTGATCATCTCCTGTGCAATCAATTTTTAAACAATCTGTACAGGAGGGTAAAAGCTGATGAACAAGAGCAAAAAATAAATAAAAATAATTTTTAAAAATAATAAATAACTTAAGAAAGTGTCTGAGGGAAGAAAGACCAATAGTTTCCCATTTTCTTTGGTGCTTTTTTCCAGAATAGCTGTATGTAACCCTGGTTGATGCTTAAGCCCCAGTACTATGTCCAGGCAAAGCAGAGTGGCTCCAAACAAAACTGACAGGGTGTTACTGAGCATATCCAGTATGGGACAGATGGCTACAGGCCAAGTAGGCAACAGTGCAAGAGTGACACTGCAAAAGAAGTTCAGTGACTAAATGTCCAAATCAAGTAAATGTTCTGAGCAAAAAGGCAAAAGTATTCTGTCACTTTTTTACCTTATCTATAATTACCAAATATTATGAACTTTATTTTCAAGTTTGGGTGTTTCTGCCTATTCCCCTTACACTTATCATTTCTATGTGTGACTTGTTGGGGTTTTTTCTCCTTTTTATTTTCTCCTTTCATGGGTTTTTGGTTTTTTTTTTTCAATCCAGTGCACTGTGACCTGTGGACAAGGACTCAGATACCGTGTGGTTCTTTGCATTGACCACAGGGGCATGCATACAGGAGGCTGTAGTACTAAAACAAAGCCACACATAAAAGAAGAATGTGTTGTACCAACTCCTTGCTACAAGCCCAAAGGTAATGAGGCAGAATGTTTCTCATAAATTTTCCAGAGCTCCTCCGTGTTCAGCCATTTTGTTTCACTGCTGGCATCGCTGTTTCCACCTGCACCGAGTTATGATTTTGCACCTGTCTGTTCCTGTCTGCCTGCCAGCAGCTTGGAGTGACCTCTTTCATCTTACAAGCTTTGGCCTTTTATAGTTAATTTGTGGTCCAGAAGACTAAGCAACAGAAATGTAAATTTGTCCGTATTTTCACTGTTTGCATCTGAGCTAAATTTGCCCTGTGTTTTAAAATAAATTAAAATGAAATACATAAGTAATGCCTATGGTAAATAAAAGTAACTGTAATTACAAAAGTGCCTGTTCATAACTTTTAGCATAAATAAACCAGAAGTAAGGATATCTCATCATGAGGTTCTTCTTACTATCTAGGCTGCAAAATTTGTCAGACAGGAACATCTTATAGCAAATTATACAACAATTTGTATAGTAAAATTTTCTTGCTTGGGCCTTAAACAGAGAATAATACGGGATTAAACCCCTGTGTTTTGTTGAAAGAAGGAGGAAATCTTTCTGCATTTGTTTGGAGGTTCTTATGGGATGGGAAAGAGACCTGGAGATTGGGTTGAATTAATGGCCAGTGACTAGGTGCAGCAGACACGTGTATTTGGTGATTTTCACAGGGTTATGAGCATGCATGGGACTATGCATGTGTACGGCTCTATTGTTACCACTTCTCTGCCCATACGCTAATTTATGGAAAGCCCTGGGCTACAGCAATTCATGTGGACTTAACTTTTCTAAACTGGAGACTTCCACTCAGCCATAGGAAGAAAATAATTCCTTTAAAAAAGAATTGTTATCTTGAAGCATATTAAGAGCACTTTTTATGACGCCTTGTAAAATAAGACTGATCCAGGATCTTGTGCTCTTCTAAGATGGGACTGTGAAATGTAATTTTAATTTCTGCTCTAAGAGGCTGATGATAGGCACACATGCCAAGTTTCAAGATTCCAGTTTATCGTGACTGTAAGAATTCATGGGATCTGCCAGGCCCCAGAGTGGTGAAGACTAGACACGGAGTATTTGGGAAGTAATGAGTATGTTTGCACTGTATTTTACTGGAAAATATGAGCTTACCACATCCACCTTCTAAGATATTTAAAAAAAAATAGCAAAAAAAGGCACTATGACTGTGTTAGTATGACTCTGAGCCTCATACAGGAATCCAGTGGGTTTGAGCTCATTCAGACAGCTGGGATTTTTGGGGCACTGTAGGTTTATGGTGTTCATAACACAGGTAGTGAGAAGTCCAGTCTGCCTGCATCATACAGTGTTAGCAAAATGCAGCAAGACACAAAAGAGATCTTGTGTTGCAAACCATCCAAAACTGACTTCCGCTTAGAAGGGTGCAAGGCCAGCTAGGAAAGCTTTTCTAGCTCTGTCTGTCATGAAGTGTCTTTGAATGGGATACCAGGGAACAAAGTAAATTACTTCTTGCTGGAAGTTCCACCTGTACAAGAGCATGGTACCTTAACCCTGCCGAAGTCCTTGTGCTGCCCTTTGCAGCACATACATGATTAATTTCTGATTAGGGATTTACTTTCATTTTTCTCATATGGAATGAAAAGCCCTGGGTAAAGCTTGGCTTAATTAGGTTTAGTTTTCCTTCTCTGTTCTGCAACACTCTCACAGTTCTCCCTTCATCATGCGAGAGGTAATGTTTGAATATCCATATATCTGAAGGCTGAACATTGGTTTCAGGAGACTGTTGATTAAATGCTATCCAGAGGTGTCATCCAAACCAAATTATTCTATTTATAGACTAGAAATTTTTCCTTTTTATTTCATAGAACTAGAGTTAGAAATTTAGAGCAGTAGGGATAAGGAAGTACCTCTCATCTGTTGAATTATTTAGTTCCAGACTGGTTTTTTTCTGGAGTTGGATTAACACAAAGCAGAACACAATCTTTCAAGCTGACAGAAATGGCAAGGCAAAAAATGTGGAAGTCTCTCTTCTCTTAACACACTCTGCAAAAAAGAAATAGAAGGCAAATTATTCATGTAATTTATTTCATTTTAGTTTATTCAAGCTCTAAGGCACTTTATGTTGCACCAATAATGAGAAAAAAGAGGATATCACTAGGTTAAGTAATGATTTTTGGTTTTATAGAGAATGTATTTTCATCTAATACAACTTTCTGTGTAATATAAGATATAGGAGTTTGTACTGGGATTGTTTTGTAAAAGGAAACATTTTACTTTAATCTCCAAAGGTAAAAAATTCTCCTTAACTTAGGTTAGAGATGCTTTTTGTTCATGTTTCTGTCAAAGCATGCTGTACGACGTCAAGATTTCTAATCCTCTAACAAATTTTATAGTGTAGATGATAATTAAGTACACCTGTAGAAAATGGAAGGTTATTTAAAAAGTCACAAAACAGGCTGTTAGACAATAATTTTGCTTTTTACAAGCACTTCCATCTAAGAAAAAAATCACAGAAGTAAGATGTGACTTTCCAAAACCCATAAAACAAACTGTAGAACATATAAATAGAAGTATTTCCTACATATTCTGGATGACTGGTAAAATATAGACTAAACTAAGAGTTGTGATGGCAAGCATTCATCCTTAAATGGAACTAATATATTAGATGAATAGCATGGCAAGCTGTTTTTAAGATAGAGGAGTAGTAATTCTATTACTGTCCCTCTTTTCCTCAGTTAATAACTTGTTCCAAGGAAATTTGCATGACTAAAGTTGCAGTAGCTGTGAAGTCAAATTGTAGGTCATTGTTCCTTTGTGATACAACTGAGAGATGTGAAATGTTCATTATTCTGCACAACAGAGCCACAGGAAATTCCTGGATATTCTGAATGACATTAACCTGCTCATGTTGGCAAGTACAAGTCCATCCTTGCACAAACCCAAAAGGCTTATGTGATTTGTGAGTAGCAAATAGGTTTGGCTCTGGTTCTCCTCAGTGGTCTGAGTCTCACCATCCTTTGTGAGCCCAGGATATTCTGTTGAAGTGCAGAGGGCCTTCTCAACTTTTAGTGCCAAATTTGCTCTTGCATTATACCTCTGTAGAGCTGAAACAGCTCTGCTGCCTTCAGCTCATCTACTCCACTCCGATGCTGCATGAAAGTGGAGTTTGGCATGCAAAGCATGGCCCTGCACTCCCCAGTGCAGAGCAGCTCATTACCCTGTGTGCACAGCCTGGAGGGGAAGAAAAGCAGCTCCACTGTTTTCCATCAGGAATGACAGAAAAAGTATCGAGCACATTTTTTTTAAATCACATAGTTGATGAACTGATAAACAGAGTTGAAACGCATAACTGGGCCATTTAATTATAATTTTCCTGTTGTATTACTCATAAAAGCAGGATTTTTTTATTTTTGTAGTCTGCCAAAACCAATCTCAGAATCTTCTGAAATTTAGCGGTAAATACAGGGATGTTACACATTTTGTCTTGTGTAATGTAGGCCTGTTAAACCTACAAGTTTCCTTCCAAAACAGTACTTTTCAAGGTGTCTACTTTTACAGTCTCATTGTATAGTCTGAAAGGTGATAATTTTAATTTGCCTGTCTGGCTTTGGAGCACTATAGCCCTTCAACCTCCAACAGTGAAATACCTGGCCATATAATCTTGTAGAGCAATATACTCCAGGTGATGAAAAAGTTTGTTTCTCTCCCCTGTGTTCTCATTTCTCTTTTTCTTCTTTTTGCTCGGCCTCCATGTGTGTGAAGGCACCCATACATCACACGCATGCTTGGTGAGCACAGGGAGGGTGGCACACATAGCAGCGTTCCCTCATTCTTCCTGCTTTCACATGCTTGTGTTTGCTCCATAGAGAAACTTCCCGTGGAAGCAAAGTTGCCATGGTATAAGCAGGCTCAAGAGCTGGATGAAGGAACAGCCGTGTCTGAAGAACCCTCGTAAGTCTCAAAATTTTCCTTACAAAAGGTTCTCATTATGTGATCATGAGATGCTGTGGTTTCTCCCTCCCTGGAAGTGTTCAAGGCCAGGCTGGATGAGGCTCTGAGCAACTTGATCTAGCAGAAAGTGTCCCTGCCCAGGCCACTGAAGTGGACACTAAAGGATCTCTGTGGTCCCATAAAATCCAAAGCCCTCTGTGATTGTTTCCATGTGGGAACCTGGGATTTGTGCAGAACTAACACAATCTCTTGAATGTATTTGGCTTCTGTTAGAGCGTAAAGGATGAACCCCGCCCTGTGGAAATCCATGGTCTTAAGGTCTAGTACTTAGGTGCAAAGAGACAGGTTTCAAGAGGGTAAATACAGATTTAATTTAAGCAAATATTCACATTTTATTCAAGATCATTAAAAGAATATTATAATAAAAATGCATCCATCTACATATTTATATGTTCTCTATTACCATTATACCTTCACAGCTTGGCAACATTATTTATTTTCTCAACACCCTTGGGAAGTAGCAGGCAAAACAAAGCAGCCCATGATGATTCACTCTTGCCTTTTTCCCCAAGGAAAAGCACAGTAACAGCAAAAAAAGTAAAAATTTTAGCAGAAAATGAACTAGAACCCTGTGAAGTACTTATTATGTTTTAGATGTCTGAAACTGTGATAAAACCATGCTGTAATTGCAACTTCTATACACAGTGTGGATCCCAGTTCATTGTGTCTGAGTACATGGCATTTTTTATTACAACTGCAACTATGTACTAAAAAAACATTGTTATGAAATATAATTGCAGTTTTGGCATGATTAATCTGAATTGAAGTAATTAGAATTGGAGCATTGCAAGAGATCTAAAAACATATGCAGTAAGTCCTTCAAAATAAAAAAATACAGCTGCCATATGTATAAATGCATATATATGCTTCCAGAAAATATGCATATATAAAATAAATACATGTATACAGAAGCATTTATATGCACATATACACACACAAATGTACATTCATGTGTGGCCTGCTTCTGCAGGTCCAAGACTTTATACGTTGATTAATTCTGACTCAAAGCCTAGAAAATTTGATTTTTGTGGATATACTAATTTTTCATTTGTAAAGTGCATTTTCTTGTGATTTTTCTCATGACTATGCTAAATTACTTAGTTAAATATAAATTTATCAACCTGTAAAGAAATCTTGGGAACACACATAAAATAGGAGAAATACTGATATGTGGTCATATTTAGAAAAATTTGTTACACTACGAAATTTTTTTATCATTTTTGTGAACAAGATTGATTGCACTGTAGAAAAGAAGTATAGGTATATTTGTGTGTGTTTGTGTATATATATATGGGTATGTGTAGCTTTAAATATTACCAAGAAGGGATTTGTAGAGAATAGGCATAACCTGTTGTTTGTCATGACATGTATTTTAATAAAATATTTTGGAAAATCTTATGGGTATATTACTTGTGATACTAAAACAGTCCTTAAAAGATCTAAAGTGAAAGGGGTTTAAGAATTTCAAATTGTTTTCAAGTGCAGTTATGACACCTTCATACTTTATGAAGCCCCTTTTCTGCAGACTACTGCATCTACTGCAAGGCTCCAGTCATGCCAGTAGGATACTATTATTCCCATTCTGGACAGCAGGCCACAATCGAGACTAGGTCATGAGGTGATATTTCATACACTTTTTTTCTACCTGCAAGGCAAACCTCTAGGAATATTTCTAATCTTTATTTTAGACTGATGAGAAACCTACTTTATGTAAGTTCAAGTACAGATTTTTAAATGTGTTGAGTAACAGCAAGAATAAAAGGTACAAAGTCAGGGTCTTCACAAAAACTTTCCCAAAGCTTGGAGATACCTTGAGTTTAGTTTTGAATGATTTTTGGTGATAAGGCATGAGACAGGAAAACCAAATAAAAACTTAGAAAATTTGTGCTGAAATAGCCATCCATACAATCTCCATTTATAAACTGTAACATCCATTTACAGCTTGGTCCAGAATATCTAATCTGTTTCAGGAATCTTCAGTGAACTTCTACTTAAAATTGGTTTTGGTGCCTCACTATTAATATTGTTTTTCATTAATGTCTGACTTTAAACAGTTATTCATTTTAGGTCCTGATTATTAGATTGAAGAACTGTGTACAACAACATAAAAAAGGAGGCAAAGCAATTAGAACTCACCAAAATACAAGGAACAATCTACTTTGGGGTCAGCTTTATAGCATCACTTCATTCAGCTGTTTTGGGATTTCAAACACACCAAGGGCAGGGTGTATTCCCTGATAATGCACCTCTTGTCCAGTGCTTCTGCAGCTGTGCAGAGACACAATGTAATACTGCATGGCCCACCACCCTTACAGATGTCAGGCTACCACCCACATATTTTGGCTGATGAATGACCAGTCTGGAGTGTAGGTACATGGCAATTTGAAGCTTTTGAGAGTTGAGAGCTTTTTAATGTTGGATCGAGCACGAGGTAGTGTAAGACTGTGTGTGATGTGGTCAGCTATTTTGCTGGTCAGCTATTTTGCTAACCAAAATGTGAGCAGCTATGGGGCAGGAGGAGAAGCAGAAGGCCTCCAGTGCCATGGCAAGTCAGGTGCTGAAGAGGCAGAATTTTGTTAATAACTGTGTTTATTTTAAGTTGCAGCAATGCAAGTGTCTTCAAATAAGCTATGCCTGTATGATTTTCCTATTCACTCAGTGTTGGTGCAGTAATTACCAATTTCATTACTCTACTTGGGTAGAAATTAGCAAGGATTCATTATTTTCCCCCACTTCATCTGAGGCTCTTGCCGAGGTTTGTTATGTCACCAAGTCCCTGACTGCCCCCATTCTCCTCTACAGACAGAGCCATTGTTTGTAGCCAGTAGACCATTCTTCCCTGACCTCTGTGACCCTTTCTCTCTTATCCTTCCTCATCTGTAAGCAATTCTATTTTATTTCTCAAATTTTATATTTGATTAGAAGTTTAAAAGGTAAAACTCAAAATTTTCAGCATATTTCTCTATGAATTGAGTTCTCACGCTTGTGGATCTCTGTATTGCTGTCTTCTGATTTTTTTGTAAATTTCCATTGAATATAATTTTTGTTATGAAATTGCACACAATGATTTATAAAGCTACAATATTTCTAATATACTATCCTTGCACCTGCAATTTGTGATCATTCTCTGATATGTGCTGCCAGAGCACCAGATGCTGCAATTTTATTCCATCTGCATATAATACCTTCCATTATTTATATCTTCAGGAATTTCTAATGCAAGCAAGACTTACAGCTGAATTTTGTCTGTATATGTCTATCTGTCAGTTGTCTTCCTCTCCTCTCAGTAATGTCTGAATTTATTACTACTAACTGATTCTGACAGAGGTATAAAATTATGACAGAGAATTTTACTCCTTTGTCAAACTTCGTTGATATTCTTCAGGAAATTCAATGGAACTGTTTTCCACGTGTGTCACAGAAAGAAACAACTAAGTAGAATTCCCCAGTTGAAAGAAAGGTTTTTAAAGGAGTTCAGTACTTAAAAGATAGCAGAGAATCCACTTAGGCACTCAACCTTCAAATGTAAATCCAAGTTAAATATTCCTTTATTGGTTCTGCTGCTCAAAGAATTATTCACAACCAATTTAGCCACTTCAAGTCTAGAGGGAATGGTTATGTTTGTGTTGTATGACCTACTGCACCCCTAAATGGGATCAATGCTGACAGAACCACTATGAAATATTTCATATTGGTAACAAAGTATTGTAATCTTTGTCAGAACAAATGTTTAAGGTGAGAAGGCCTTGCTGTCCTGCGTTGAGCTGCATGTTGTTCTCCTATTCCTGTCCATCCCTGAAGTGACCATTCACCAGGTATTAGAAATGTTATCTGAGGAAGGAGCCACTGTATCTTCCTGTGACCTCTTCCTCTAGAATTCATTACACCAGCCAATGTGACAGCCAGAGCCAGAAAGAATAGCAGTCATGATTAAAAAAACAGGGGGATTTCTATGTATAATGAGATTGCATTTATGAGTAATAGAGGATTTCTTAAAAATTTCTGTCTCTAACTTTTGAAAAATGTTTTTGTATGTTAACATCATATCCAGCTTTTAACATGCTGCCATAAATAACCCTTGTGCTAGCCATAAAGAAAAGGGGTGGGAGTGGCTGGGGGATAGCAGAGTGATGGGGGAGCAGGAAAACAGTAATATCTGGATGCCAGATGGCACCATCATAATGACAGGGCTAGTTCAGTAAAAAACAAAGGGAAATTCCTGACATGCATTAGCAGGGGTCACAAAGCCCACAGGGAATTGGATATGGGCAGAGACACTAGTGGGGCAGAGGCACTCAATATCTCTTTTTTACTTTTCGGTAGGTATTTATGCTTCTAAAGACACATAAGCTATTTTAATTTGATTTTCCTTGTTGAATAGTTTCCATCATGTACTTTGTACCTGATTCACAGGTTAGTAAGTTTAAAACTTCCTATTACAGCTTTACTTTAAAAATGAAGCATGTTATGATTGTTGGATTTCCAATAAAAGATAGTGAGGACATAAATAGCTTTATCTACTGCGCCATTGTTTGTCCTCTTTAGTTTCACATAGTAAAGAGGAAGAAGAAGAAAGTGTAGGGAAACGTCTTTGTATTAAGATCTGATTATACATGTTTGATCAAAGAGAAGGTCAGCAATGCAGCAGGCACACATCATGTAATGATTTCTATCTACTTATTCAAGGACCCACTATACACAGTCACAACTACTTAGGATTTATGTGTAATAACAATACAGGACAGAAACAGTTATTTTTCTTTGTGGAGAAAGGCAGCAGTGAATGAAAACCACCAACAGCATTGAATAAAGAGACACCTGAAGGAAAAATCATGTTCAAACAACTTAAAAGAAACTATAGAAGGTCATAATGTAATCACTCTAATTGGAATTGTACCTATGCAGCTGCCTCCAGTGTTAATATTCTTTTAGCTGGAGCCTGATATTTTAGTGGTAATGAACACTGTTTCACATCTTTGAACAATGACACCAGCAGCTTTCCAGTGCTGTATGTGAATATCCTGTGGTGTTACCCATGCCTTAAAACCTGTGGAATGGTGGCATTTCCGGGAGGAAAAGGATGTGTTTACATTTCAGCTTAAGACAAGAAGTCTGTAAGTCTGTATTCAGTTCTAGATCTATCAGAAAATTCCCAAGCCTTCAGAGAAGCCTCTAAACATTCCATTTCACCAGTAGTATCTGAGTTTAGATGCCTTCGAAGATGGGTGTCTCTGTCTTAGAGCACTCAGTCCCACTAGTATGTGCATGTCTCAAAACCTCAGACTTCTTCTAAGCCATGGATTTAAGGAATGGTGGTTTAAAGCAAACAAAGTAAGGGGGGGAAAGCAGCAAACTAAAAAAAAACCAACCCGCTAAGCAATAAAAATTAAGGGCAATATGTAATTATGTAGCAGTGAAGAAAATTAGCTATTTTTCTCCATATCTCAAAGCATACCAGTATGTATACGCTTGTTTTTTTCTTCTTAATACATATTGTAGGAACCCAAGTCCTAGACAGAAGAGGCTGTTGCTACATACGTCAAGAGTTTTGAAAATCTCCAAAACTCATCAGAGCTCTGTGTGGGTCTCATATGGAACCCACTGTGACCTGCTGTGAAAGGTCTCCCACTGTTGAGCACTGACATTGTCTTCTTATTTCTCTGACTTCCCCAGTTACGTATATGTTGCTATATGGGGGGGAATATACATCAGTCCTTAGCTGAAGAAAGGAGTTATTGCCTTTGTCTTGTTTATTGTTATTAGAGGGACGATTATTTACAGTGGGATTTAATTAAATGTGGAATGACAACTGAAACATATCAATCATTTCCCATTTTTTAAGAAACTACTTCTCAGTTTATCTATTCCACTGCTTCCATTTTCCAAGTAGCTCAGAGGTTAACATACAGAAATGCCTAATGCTGAGTAGTGAAAGATGAGCTGTATGCAGGACAAATAACTTCAAATCCATGAACTGTCCCCTTTTTATTCATCTGCATTTTGTGGTTTGTGCTCACCATTTGACAATATTTGTCGTTAATGACAACACAAAGCTATTTGAAAGCCTTTATAATTTTCTGGTGTTAGTATTATTGAAAATTCAGAAACATGGATTTATGTTATACATTCACATTATATAAATGTTCCATTTTTAATGACAATACTGTAGGGAGATTTCCTTTTAGGGTTTTCTTGAGTTTCCCCTGTTTTTTTTACTTTTAACTCCTCTGATTCTGCTGATTTTCTCTTAACAGTTTTATTAGAATTAAATCACATTTCCAAAGTTAGCACTTAAAATGTCGAAATTTGGCCCAGATAGCTGAAAAAATACCATTTCCTGAAGGTGTTCTGTTATTTTGAGTTGCTGACTCAGACGAACTAATGTAATACACGGCATTTATAGATCAATCATCTTTTCAAAAAGGTTCCTGTCTTCTTTAGTAATGTTCTTAATTTTGTTTTGTATCTTCTTCCTTTTTTCCCACATTTGTATGTATGACAGATATCATGTGTAAATGTTATAAGTATTTGGAGTATCTCTGTTTTTCTAAATGAATAATTTTAATACCTTGCAGAATATCCTCCCTTTTGGTTTGGAGTACAGAAGGTCTTCAACAAAGCAAAGTTACACAAAAGTTTACAGTGTTCAAAAATATAAGGAAGACAGATTCTGTTGAAAACCAGGACCTTTTTCTTCCATAATCTGATTAGGGTTTCTGTCTTCAGTTTTCCAGGTTAAGAAGGTGTACATTTCAACTAGTCAAAATACCTAAATCACGGTGGCTGATGTGAACCACTTAATCTCTGAGATTTTCCTCATCAAAATAGAAGTACAGCAGTTGCAGTCTTGGAGTGGCCCACCTGTACTGCTAAAGAGTATAACCCTCCCAAAATGAAAGATCTCATCTTGGAAGCAAGAATGATAAAATGATAAAATGTCCTAAGAGTAGGAAAATGTAATCAGTTTGCATCATTACTTTCCCAAAAGCTTTGCACCTAAAAGAATTCTTGCCATCTTTGTATCAATTTTTTTTCAAATTTTATAATAATATCTGCAATTAATTCCTTTCCTTTCTGTTACTTTCTGTGAATAGCACTAGTAGCAGATGTCAGGTTTATAACAAGATGTTATAAAACATCTTGGTATAAACCATAAAAAGTGGGTAAAGAGATGAACACTCCCTGCTCCAAAAGACTGTGATGTTCCACTCGAGGATCCTGATATATACAACCTGGCAAAACACTACCTTCCCTTTTAGGTTTTGAATTTATTTTTTTTTTTACTTCAGCATGCAGTCAGTCCTTTTGTCAACCAGAGAAAAGTAGTAGGTGAAATGGAGAAGGAAGTGAAAATATTTTCAAATATGCTGATCACAAAACTAAATTTCCCTTTTCTTCCTATCAAAACTGTTCATGGGATTCCCAAGGTAATAAATGAGTTTCCTAGAGCCCCAGACCACAGTAGAAACAGACAGGTGTATTACCTTCAGCCCTGGGCAAAGCTGTCCAACTCTGGTGTGCCCTGTCAAAATAAAGACCAAAGGAAGAGGAATACTGTCAGTGACAGCCAGGTTTCCATGAAAGATAGATTCCAAAAGCTGAGTTTGCAGAAGTGGACAGATTCCAAACACTTACTGTTAGTGAGAGTGTTATCAACAAGGAGTGTTCATGTGAGGCTCAGCAAGAACCAGTGCCAACTATCTATTATTTTCCTCTAGTCCTTGAAGTATAACTACAATCCTTGGCTTAGAACTTTCCTGTGGCAGAAAGTTTGGAAGAATGGCCAATGGAGAAGGCAAGCCAGTCAGATAAAGCTATCTAAATTACTCTGTATTCATCACTTTAGTTCTCCATGCCACTGACATCAGGTATCAAAGCATAGGTATTGCAGGTTATGGAGTGCCCTGAAACTATTGTTTCTGGATAGATTTAGGAGTCTGCTTAGTTCAACATGAGCTCAGCAAAATGAGGTGTGTTACATTACTGCAACAAACTAATGGTATAGAGTTGAATGTGGTATAGAGTTGAATGTGGTATAGAGTTGAATGTGAATCTTAGTCTTGAAAACTTCAAGTAAAATGCTAGTCCAATTTCTAGCACTGACATTGAAAAAGCAGTGACAACACAAAGAAACTAAAAAATTATTCCACTGTTGAGGAAAATAATGAGAGATGTAATTCAGTCTGTTTTATTGTAATGACAGCTGCAATGTACTTCTCATGAAATATCCATGGACTTCCAGAAGGAAAAAGTTGGAGCATATAAGGGTTACTGATCAGTAAGTCAGGTGTAACAGATAAACAAATCCACAATAGAAAATAAACACTGTTGTTGTTGTTGTTGTTGTTGTTTAATGAAAGTGAAATATCCTAGGGAAATAAATTCTAGAAATTTATTTAATTTTTTAAATTTTGTTTAATTTAAATTTTAAAAATTTTTAAAAAGAAACCAAAAAAACAAAAACAAGCAAAAGAAATTATGAATTCTCTTCACTTTTTGCCAGCTTCAAACTAAGACTCGAAAACAGTTGCTGTGACACAAGAGCAGTAATTGAAATTATTTTGCATGTGGTCCTGCAATTGCCTGATAACAGCAGCCTGCTCAATACTTAATAGCAAAAAAAAAAAAAAAAAAAAAAAAAAAAAAAAAAAAAAAAAGGCAAAGATTGTCCAGGTTGAATACTTCCAAAAGGTAGCTTGTGGGACCATCATGTACATTGGGCATTTTGGAAGATTGCTGGATGCTTTCACTGAGATATTTTAAGATCAAGGTGGTGTTATAAGGGTTTGTCTTTCTTCTTGGATATGAGACCTGCCAGTGAGTTATCAACAGAACCTCTTATGTGCGTTTTTAAAAAAATGTATGATGAGATGAAGTACTTGTTTTTCATTAAATAAAATTTGGCCTGAGTAGGACTATCCTGCTTTTCCTCCCCTGGCAATTTTTGGACATAACTTGCCTTGCTCTCTTCCTCTCACAGGTTTATACCTGAGGCTTGGTCCACCTGTAGTGTCACCTGTGGAGTAGGCAGCCAGATGCGGCTTGTGAAATGTCAAGTGCTCCTCTCTTTCTCTCAGTCTGTGGCAGATCTGCCCATGGATGAATGTGAAGGTCCCAAACCTGTGTCTCAGAGAGCCTGTTACAGTGGTCCCTGCAGTGGGGAGGCCACTGAATACACCCCAGAGGAGACTCAGCTTTTGTATGGCAGCTTGCAGGAATTCGATGAGCTCTATGACTGGGAATATGAAGGCTTTACAGAGTGCTCTGAGTCCTGTGGAGGAGGTAAGAGCAAAATGTTTCTGTGCTGGATTTGCTTTCCTTCTTCAAGTGTAGACATGCTTTTTTGCTATGGCTAGTTAGAATCATGTAATCATTTGGGAAGGAAATAAAACTTTAAAATTGAGTCCAAATATATTTGAAAAGGCATGGATAAGAAATGTAAAAAATCCCACGTGCACAATATATTTTAGCCCAGGACTTCCAGATCTGTGCTCAGACTGTCACTAAGGATGCTCAATTTATCATATATATGGTGACTCTAGTGTGTGCTAAGTGGTGACAAACACTGATCTTAGTGGAGTATATGTCGTGTGTTGAGGTTACTGGCGAACAGTAACAATTTATCACACTTTTATTGAGACTAACAAAACCTGAGCTGTTCCTAAAAATACCCTCTTGAAATAAAGCAATTTCTTAGAATATAGAGCTTATGCCATGTATTTTTCAAATGTAACTCACAGAGACTGATTTGTGGGAGACATTTTTCTTTATAAATTTAATCTCTTTGAACTGTCATCAAATCCTTTTAGCCAAGATTTCTCTTGGCTACTCCAAACTCCAAACTTTACAGATTAGCAGACGCTAAGTCAGATATTTTTGTAGCCATAGGTGCAAGACTGGTCAAACTAATTTTATTGGTTTTAGAGTCCTAGGAGAAGAAACTGGATAGATGCAGAAGTAACCTTTCACCTCCCAGAAGCAGCAACCAGAAGGAATGAGTTAGTCATACAGTCTGCTGCTGGTGGCTTCATTTCCCAGAGCTGTCATCAAATATCGTGTAACCATTATTCTATCCTGGTAGATATAAACATAGAAATTCTCGTTTGATGGTGTTTTGAAATTGAACTTAAACTGCCTAGATTCATATCCCACCATTACATATTTTTATACTCTGATTTCCTGTTGAGAACTGATATCTTTTTTTTCCAAGGAAAGCAATTTTAAAGCAGACAGCTTTTGTTCTGTTTATTGTGCAGTAAATAAGGTTTGGATTCAATTACTTGGCAAATGAACTTCCTGAAATTCGTATCCCTGTTTCAATTATCTCTGTGCTGTGGAATTTCTGATTTATGATCAAAAGTTTTAATATTCTCTAAATATTCAGTGACACATCCTAATTTAAAGCTTATAACAATTTGCCACATAGACCTATAAAAATAGAAGGAGAGTTGGTATCATTATACTGAGACACACTGTTGTGAGATTCAAGAGGAAGCTGAAGAAAGTGATTCTGATCACTTCCTGATTTTTCACTGCTGGAGCAAGCCAGATTCTTTTTATTTTTTTTCTTCCTGGCACAAGCTATTAAAGACAAAAACTGTCAATAAACATTCTAGCAACCATATTCTGACAGAAACCTTTTTCCTTGATATCTGTGCTGTCAGGCAAGATTACTGGTCTCACCAAGACCTTTCAAAGATGATAAAAATAAATTTTAATAGACAGAGTAGAATGCCTGTGGTATGGACAAGAACTACTGGAATTTCAATCAAAGCTTACTTAGATGAGATAAATAAGCATAAGAAATTAACTTACTGGGAGGTTTAGAGCTGGTTGGATACTGAACACTGAAGAACAGTAGTATCAGAGCTTGGCTGTATGAATTTGATAATGTAAAGCCATCAGCATGAGAAATGGAGAAAATGTTGAATCCAAGACCTCATAGTCATCACTTTTCAGCAGCCAAGATTGAAACAGACAACAATTGATAATGATTGGTCAAGAGCTCATTAGTGACACCCTTTAGAGAGGAGAAACTGAAGCTGTGGAGGTACACTCAGTTTACAAAATTTTATGTGAGAAGGACATACAGAAGATGGGTAAGCTGTGTGCCCACACAGCAAACAGAAACATGTCAACCAGCATGTGGCAAGAATCAGTGGTTTCTTTCCACAGAGTTTGGAAAAATACTTCCATGGTTTCCATACCTCTGGATCAGCAGTCCTTCTTTCCTGGCTTTGTGAAATTGTCAGGCCTGCATTGATGTTCCATGCAAAAGGAATTTGAGCACAGGGGCATTTTCCATCAGAACCACTTCTGTTCTTCAGCCAGGAGCATTCCATTATGGAGAATCCACATGCCTGTGTTTGCTGCACACAATATGATTACATGCTCAACAGAAAAATGACTGAGTAGAAAAATAAGGAACCTGACAAGGCAGTGAGCATCTTGTTCATATATATAAGTTTTGTAAGTTGTTTCTTTTCCTAGATATAAATCACTACCATTTGTTCTATCTTTTCAATAGGCTACCCTTTTTTACAATTTTGCTTAATTCTTTTGAGAGATGACTTGAACAGCAAAATTGAAAATGTGGGGCCACCTTGTAAAGAAGGAACCCCCACAACAGCATTGGCTGACTAGAGGGACTTTGGAATTTTCATGTTGGTGTCCATGTCCAAAACTATCAAATTTCTTTTTTTTTTTTTTCAGTACCTGGGATACAGGAGACACTCTGCATAGCCTTGTGCCATGACCTTAATAGGTTTGCACACACAGCAGCCAAAAAACTCGTTATAAGCCTCTTTTCTGGGAGGTTCAGCCTATACTGAGATCAAGGACAATGAATCTGTGAATAATGTCAGGAATACAGGAACTATGATCAGCTATGTAGCACTTTGGTTCTCTTGAAGGATATTAAATCATTTTTTGCCTAATGATATGTGCTCTGGCATTAGAAACACTAAAAGATATTGTTTGTTTGTGACATTGTTTTTGCAGGTCTTTAAGGTCTTACAACACTTTGTTTTGATTTTGGTTTTTTCCCCTTCACATTAGTGTCTTAAAAAATAGTGACATGTTTTGGAAAAGTGTTGTTTTTGAAACTGAAATGTAATTGGGAGTTCAACTAAGCTTTTCCTAACTCAGGATGCAGCAATGAATGTAAAAAACATATTTTCATTTTATTTGAACCACTGTGGACTAGATTCTCAGGAAGTTCAGGCCAATTATTATCCTCAGACCCCACTCAGACCCCTTTTATCCACGGGGAAATAGATCCTTTCTCGTCCAGTCCTCTTCCCTGTGGCATGTAATGTTGCAATCCCTGATGCTCTAGCTTTCTAATCTTGTGATCCAAAAAGTCTGTGATACCCCTAGTCATAGGAAAAGTGAGAGTAACTGGTATGCCATAGACTGCGTAAGGTTTTTGGATCTACAAGGAATTTCTGAGTTAAACCTTAATAACCAAATCTTCCAGCTTCTCTTAGTCCCAACAGCTACTGTTCTTTCCAAGCTCTCTCCGACCCATTCTTTCCCATCTCTGACATACACTCTGCATATTTGCATCTTTAGTTTGGGTACAGGCCCATAGATGCAGAAGAGTAAACTGGGAACAGCTAAATTGTCTGACCATGTTTTACTTTGCTTTTGCACATATAGAAGTCATAGTGTTGGGTTAAAATACAGCATATGAAAGCCATAGCCATCTTCACACCTTATCCTGCTTGGCTTGAAAAATAAAGTGCCTCATTTCATTTTATGCAAAATGAAAAAATGAGAGCACTTGACAATTTTCTGTTCAGGAAGGGGAGCAGTGAATAAACCTATGGCCTATTCACTGCAGCACTGAGAAAACTTTCAGCAAGACTGAAAGCAATGAGAAGTCTACCACTGGGGCTGGGTGCCACCATGTGCTGCAGCCCTGCTGTCCTGTTGGACCCACTCCTGACCTTGGCTGCCCTGCAGGTGCAGAGGGCTGGCTCTGACCATTTTTTCTTGTGTGCAGGTGTCCAGGAGGCTGTGGTGACCTGTCTGAACAAACAAACTAGGCAGATTGCAGACGAAACACTGTGTGTTAGCAGCCGTCGTCCTCCACAGCTGCTGAAGGCCTGTAGCCTGGACCCCTGCCCCCCAAGGTAGGCATAATTTTAAGTGACCCCCAAACTCTATTGCTTTTCAGTCTGGAAACACACATTGCTTTAAATATGCCTTTCTTAGACTGCAGGGGCTTATAGCCTCTTCTTGCCACAACCATATTGACCAGGAAGTACAAAGCAAGACCAAAAGGCAAACTTCAAACTATTTGCCTCCTCACATCCTTCAAGTAGACAGTTTATGGATTGGCTTAACTTTACCCAGAGTTTTGTCAAGTTTAAAGAGACTTCTCGAACCTCCCCCTTAGAAAAGGTTTTGCAAAACCTGCTTCTCCCTGGCCTCAGGCATTTTCGACAATCAGGACCCTAAAAACAGCAGATCTTTCCCTGCAGAGATTCACATCTGCACCCTCAACAACAAAAAATAGCTGTCATGACATTCTTATGGTTTATTTAAATAGGGCCTGTTGAGTCTATAAGATGTATACATATTGTCTTTTTTCCCAGCTGTACACAGGTGCATTTACTCCATTGTGACACTGTAGCAGATTTTAAATACATTGATGTACAACTTTGAACTATTTAAAACACTCAGCACTGTCCAGGTGTTAGATATACCTTAGAGTATTTATTGGTAGTTGTATGTATGATTTATAAGACAACAGGCTACAAAGATGTTGTTATGAATAATAATAAATTTGGGATAGGCAGAGAAGGTGCACATAAAAAAATCAAGGATGACCAACATGAAATAACAATAAGGACATAAATAAGGTTTTGGTTGATAATCAGGACTCTGAATTTGTGCCAAGCAGAGACAAATAGATTGAAAATTCTTTACCAAAGCATTACAATTGCTTATGAGGATACTGCAACCCTAACATTGTTAAATTGTCTTTATTGCTGGATATAACACACAAATATTATAGAAATGTTTTAAATTTACTTTGTAGGTAGAACTCTTGTGGTAATTCATAGGTAGAAGCATCACTGCTGCTGAGAGTGCATTGCAGAAGATTGATCAACCACCAATTCTGACATGAAAAATAAGTACTCTGTAGTTAAGAAAAAACAAAGCACACTCATGTAGGCCAGTATTTATGTGACTTTTGTTACAAAAGTAATCAGAATAATTGTATGAATACTTCCTAAATTAATCTGCATGGTTATCCATAGCACTGTGGTAACCTTGCTACCAGAATGGAGCTAGTTTAAAGCAGCCGCAGATGTGCATTTCCCTCCATGAATTGCAAGATGATCATAGTGTAGGTGAAAATCAGCCTGTTAAGCAGAGGTTAAAGGGGATTGCTGCAGAGGGGAAAGACTGAGCAGCTTTAATCCAACCCTAGGACTGAAACAGAGAAGAGGGGAAATTACTCTCTCCCCTGTATATACAACTTCTCTCCTGAAGCCCCCTCAGTCTGGTGGAAATTGCCTGTCTGCAGGCCCAGGATGAAGAACAGCAGATATTCTGCAAAATGGTTCCTCTGGTCAGGGCAAGTAGGCCTGCAGACTGCAGGCAGCATGGCTAATGGAAAGAGGGGCAACAAGGCACATTGATGTTTCTCCAAGGCAGGCTGTGATGGGATAATTACCTTATTTCCTTCAAGTTTCTGAAGTGCTTCCCCTACCAATGTTACCGTGTTAAATACAGTGGTAAATTAATGAAACAGATAGTGTGTAAAAAAATTTGGCTTTATAATTATTATTTACAGCCACTCTAGTACCTTCTTGAAGGAACAAACACAGGATTATTTATTTAAATTAGGATTTTCTCCTTGTTTAAATCATAAGATTCAGTAAATTTTGATGCAGAAGCCTGATGGAAATTTAGGCTAAAATCATGTTCTTACGTATGCTGATGAAGGCATTTCTACGCCCTGACAAGTCCAAAAATTCACTGTGGCTGTGAACTTAGATCTTTTCTACAGGAGTTTCCAAAATCTGTGAAGCATTGATACTTCCCAGAGCTCTTGCTGGTGACTTAAAGAGAGAGCTGGCTGATCTTATAGTGTTGGCTCTTCTCTCTGTTTTCCAGCTGCTTAAGTGCATTAACAGAAGTTAAAATTATAAAAACCATTTTCCTAAAATATTCTTGATGTGTGAGTGACTGCTGGAGCACGCAGTTGTTGTGGGTAGAGGAGGCATTCCACTGAAAAGGCAACTGAGATGGTGATGAATGTCTTGGTAGGCAAGGAAATGTTGTCTACATGAATCCACAGAACAAAGAAAAAGCTGAGAAGTCTTCCCCAAGAGAATAAAAATTCTCTCTTAATGTATTTAGAGAAATTATTGCAGCGACATTTCTTGGACCTAAAGAGCCCAACATGCTTAGAATTTAATGGTTATGTCTAATATTTAGTACAGTTAAAGATCTTGCTTAGCTCTACAGGGAGAATATTTAAATGTTAGAACTTCAAAGCCCAATGTTGCTCCTGCTGCAGGAATTTTTGGTTACATATTGAGACTACTCTGTAACCTCTCAAAGGTTTAGTTGTGTAAGCTGTAAATAATTGTTTTGGCTGTTTTATTATAGATAGACAAAAGCACTGAACAACAGAATCTCATCAGACTTTCTGGAGTGTCAGAAAGCATGAACCTCAAGAATGATATTGTAGAAGTAGGTGAAGAGTAATTTCATTCTGTTTCTGATCCATCTTTTTTCTTTAGGACACTTTAGAGGAATGATACTAACAGGTTACTGTTCTGTTCAATTGAATAGTTCGGGTGAACTATTACTGTTCATTTTGCTCCTTGCTGAAAATAGATGCGGATAGACTAGAAAACTTCATTACTCACTTAATACTTGAAATTAACCTATGGTGTCATCAACCTTTTCAATCCCTAACTGCCCTGGTCTGTCTTGGAACCAAGTACGGTAAAAGGTAGAATATACTGGCAATATACTTTACATTTATGAAAACAGTGAGAGGTGATGGTGCTTGTACAGCAGCTGAAAATGCTTTGAAATTTTCTTTGGAATTCTGGCCTAGTATCTTAGCACACTACTATTCTGGGTACATGGAAGAGAGACAAAAACTAAACCAGAAAAAACTGTCTTCAGATATTCACAGCTGTATGGAGTCAGAAAAACCCCATACTTAAAATTCTTACAGAAGAAAGCTTAAGAATCAGGAAGAGCTGCACACAAAAATTGGAAGATTTCCTCCATATTCAAATCCCAACTGAATCTCCTGGGGCTTCAGATTTTGCTGAGAATTTTTTGCTTATTGCTTCAAGAACAATAGCAGAAAAAGGGTCCAGATCCTTTACTCCTGGAAAACAGTGTAACAAAATTTCCCATTTTGAGCTGAATTAAGAAAGTGGGAAACAGTGCAGAGCTGATTGCTAAGTTGGGAGCTAATAACTGACTTTCAACATAATAGTTACAGATTAAAATTTTTTGCCATGAGCTTAGTTTGATATTTCTAGAAAAAATAATATAGCTTGTTTTGATGTACTATGAGAGCCAGCATAGTTTCTAAAGGAAAGAGAAGAATGAAGACTACCACAATTTTAATTCAGTCATTTAGTTACTTAATTTGTGTCAGTCAAGCCATACCACTTGAAGAATTACATTGCAATAAGTGAGCAGAGCACAGTCTTCCAGAAGTTAACTCAAAATAGCTGTTCAATGTCTAGAAGTTTCCTCTCTAAGTGAAAAAAAAAGGGAAGATCACTCAGTTTACTCAGTTTCACTAATTGTTATATTTGTATTCTAGATTACCAAAAAAAAAAAAAAATAGAAGAACCCTGCTTCAATATTAGCTTGGCTGTTTTCAACAAAAAAAGACTGACATCCAAATCTGCCTTTTCCTCAACCTCCACAGTCTGAATTACAGGCAGTCACCATCTAATCAGATATAATTGCTCTGATTTATATGAGCAACAGCATGAGCACCTCATGGTGAGCCAACAACCTCTACCTAAAGGGTGAAAGAGAACGTTGTAACTCTGTTATTAATTATAACTGCTCAATAATTTAGTCAATGTGTGTTGAAAAGATTTGGTAAACATGTATGGAGTAATGAAGAGAGAATCAAAGCAATGAAAACCAGATGGCTGAAAATGGAGGAAATTACAGGCAATTTTTACAGCTTTGTTCATGAATATTTTCAAAACAGAACTTTTATTTCCATGCAACAAAGAATAGCTGAATTCCACAAAATGAAGAAAATAAAAAAGAAGAAAAAGCAGATGGTTCTAGGAATAGCACACAATTTCACCCTAGCACTCTCCCTTTACCACTTCAAGCCTATGTAGTTTGCAAGAAAAGATAGGAAACCATCTGAGTGGTTGTGGTACCTGGCCAAAAAGGTAAACACCACCTGAGTTAGTCTGGGCTTTGCCTCATTGTGTGTGGGGTTCTTCTCTCTGTCTCTTTCTTTTCTTCTCTGTTGGCTTGATTTGTGTTTGTGTAATGTATCACCTGTAATGATTTTAATGTTTATTTGGTAAATTGGTATTGTCATCTGTTTTACTCTATTTCCCAGCTAAAGTTAAACTATAAAGGGTAGAAGATATTGTTTTTTCAATGCATCATTGGTGATAGGTCAGGCTTAGTGTAAGGCATGCTCCCATCAATAATCTGAAATTATTTCAATATGTGTGAAAGGGCCAAAGTCTTCTCTAATCCATTAAAGGATGTGGAATGGTTTCAATGCAGATATGTTTGGCATAGGCATGGTGAAATATTAGAGCATCTCTACCTAGTTCATGAGAAAGGTTAAAAGTTCTGCAAGTCATTATGTCTACAGATATTGCACTATAGCCTTACTGGCAGGGGATAAAAATTCTTGTTATTATCAAGAACTACCAGTTCTTGCAGTTTGGGGTCTTCTTCAGAGCTGTAAGTTAGAATCAGCATTAATCAGGCAAAGATGTTATTACTATGTCTTTGTGACACAGACAGGCTTTCAAATCCTCACAAACAAGTGACGTATTTTTTAATGGGACACATTTAGGTCTCTTTTTAGCTGAAGTGCACTGAGAATGTCTTTGAGAGCCTCCTAAGACATAGCCCACAGAGCCCCCTGGGATCACAGCCACAGCTTGAACTGTGGTGGAAGAGGTTGTAGAATCAGACATCAGAAGGATTATGCTGTCACACAGGGCAGATTCCCCCTTATTTCAAGCCATGAATTTGAGAAACATCTTAGACAAGAAGTTGTGGACTGCATGGGAATCATAATGTCATTTATTCTCTAGCTTTACTATGCTAAACACAGGCCTATCCAGGGACATCTAAACAAGCTGCCATCCCTAGGTGGTGGTTCTGTTATGCTCTTATCTGCATTACCTGCATGCCTACCCCCACCACTGTCATACCACCCTGGCCTTAAAATGTGTTGATCTACAACCTAAAAACATTTCTCTTCTCTTCCCTTTTTCTATAATAGAATCTCCTGCTTTGCACCCTTTTCTGTTCTCAAGAGATTGTCCAAGACACATCTTACAGCCTGCCCTTCCCCTTTCTCTCTGGCTCCTCAGAGTCATTTATTCAGCTACAGTTACAGTGAAGTATCCAAGGAGACCCTTTTCAGTCATGTGTGTCACATCCAAATGTGAAGCAAAGCAACTTGCAAGTTTAGAGGGTCAGACGAGCTCTGGAGCCTCCATCACACCCTGCCTCCAGCTCTTCTAGTTTAAAATTTCAGAGGTCTTCCCCAGCTGTTCTGCTTCTCTATGTAGTATGATGATTCCTTCATTGGATAGGATGGCATAAAGAGACATTCTCCTTCATTTCAGCTTGTATTCCCATCAGACTAGTATCTTCATAAAATATTAGAGTGCAATTTTTTAGTAACTTATACCATATTTCTTACTTGGAGTGATATATCACAGTTCTTTATCAGAATACCTAGATCTTTTCCTCTACACAGATCTCCAGTTCACAGATTTCTCCAAGTCAGTACACCCTTGTGTTGAAACAATTTTGCGATAATACAGTTTTGTTATAGCTTGGTTTGTGATGAGTATTAGCTTTAATTCATGCTAGGGACTTACTGACAGAGCAGACTTACTCTTCCTTTTTTTTTCCTGGCACAGTCAACTTTCTGGGTTTCATCACCTTAATACAGTCCATTTCTCCTAACCCTTCTCTTCACTTATGCAAGAATTTAGGATTCATTGCCACTTGATATTTTTCAGTATTTTGAACAAGTGCCATCTCATTCCAGTGTTGCATATGTTAGCTTCTACTCCTAATTTTTTTCTCTAAATTTATTCTCAGCCTTCTTGAGTATTAATTTACTGCCTCAGCAGCAGGATTTAATTCCCAAAAAAAGCTGTC
Organism: Cettia cetti; assembly: GCA_013401135.1. Lineage (NCBI taxonomy): Eukaryota > Metazoa > Chordata > Aves > Passeriformes > Sylviidae > Cettia > Cettia cetti. The sequence goes on from VZUI01033721.1 coordinate 27,619, forward strand.
CTAACAGCAGCAAAAAAAAAAAAGCGTGTCTTTGCTTTTGTGCCAAATATGAAGTCAAACATTTTGTAGCATAATGAGCATGTTTAGCTTTTTCACTTCAGCATTAACATATGAAACAAGCTATAGGTATTATAAATGGTTGATTTTATAATGCATCTTTACTTCCTTTGAAAAGGTGTGAAATGAACAGCACCATTATATCTTCCACTTACAGTTATTGTTGAAGTAATTTTTAAGAGTCTGAGGAATATCCAGTGCTTTTAAATCAATAAACCTTTATGGATGAAAAGATATAATGTGTTAAAAAATAAAAATATGGTCCTGACTCTTGAAAATGTATTGTACAGTTCTGGAATGCAGTTACTCATCAGAAAGATTCACACATGAAATAAATGGAGAAGGTACCCTCACTTCCATTCAGTTTGGGGTGAATTAAGTACCTATAAAGGAGTTAGGCTGATTAAACTATTCATTCTCTATCTGCCAAGTAGGTCTGTCACATCTCCAGAAGCACAGCAAGACCATGAAATTTCCATCTTCAGTGTGCAATTGCCCATTAGAATTGTGACTAAGCTTAGTATGTATTGTATATTTTACCCAGCTGTTAGTAGGTCTTAGTCATTCACAGCTTTGGGAGACACTTGCAGCACTCACACAGCCTGTGAGTAATGCTTCTAATTACCACCCAATGGATCCAGAGATTTGTAATATTGTAACTATATTGTATGGTGGTGTATTTGGTTTGTGATGAGTATTAGCTTTAATGCTTACAGTTGTTCTGGTCTAAACAAAGATTCAGATACACCAGACGAGTTCATTTTGGTTCCCATGAGGAAGCAAACTAATATCTTGAGTCATTATTTTCTGCAAGATCAAAGAAGCCAGTTACTCAGGAAAATTTGGAGAACTGCATTAAGTTGCCATTCTGTAGTATGTGGATTCTGCACACACACCTATGTAGATACAGCAATTAGGATGAAGATACAATGTGTTTTAGTACCTTTAAGTTTGCCTATGTACATCATACCTTTTATGAGACCATCACTTTGAGTAGAATTTTTCCTTCCATTGAGTCAGAATTACTTGATACTTCCATTAAGTATCAAGTAATTCTGACTCAAATCATAACTTCTGACCAGTTTAACATAGTTGTTTTTGAGGGTATGTGGGTATAACATGAGTTTAGAGCCTCCCCTCTCTAAGTGAGGAGCACCTGTATGTTTTGGTCTCTAAATGTCAGTGTGAAAAAAAAAAATCTTTTAATAGAGAGGAGTGAGTGAACTACTTAAATATATTATCAGTCAGAGTTTCAGGATCTCAAAAAATAAAGTAAAAAGGAATAGAATCATAGAATGTCCTGGGAAGGACCTTGAAGATCATGTATTTCCAACACTCCTGCCTTGAGCAGGGACATCTTCCACTAGACCAAGTTGCATAGAGTCCCGTACAACCTGGTCCTGAACACCTACAGGGATGGGGCATCCACAGTTCCTCTGGAAAAGCTGTTCCAGTACCTCACCACCCTCTCAGTAAAGACTTTCTTCCTCATCTCTAATCTAAATCTACTTTCAGTTTGAAGTCATCTCCCCTTGTCCTGTCACTACATGCTCTTGTAAATAGTCTCTCTCCATCTTTCTTCTAGGCTTCTTTCTGTTACTTTGAAGGTTGCAATAAGTTCACTCCAAAGCCTTCTCTTCCGGCCGAACAATGTCAATTCTCTCAGCCTTTCCTCAAAAGAGAGCTGCTCTACCCCTCTGATCACCTTATTGACCCTCCTCTGGACTGGCTCCAACAGGTCCATGTCCTTCCTGTGCTGGGGCCTCAGAGCTGGATGCAGCCCTGCGGGTGGGGTCTGAGCCGAGCAGAGCAGAGCAGAGGGGCAGAATCCCCTCCCTGGCCCTGCTGCCCACGGGGCTTTGGATGCAGCCCAGGACATGTTTGGCTTTCTGGGCTGTGAGTGCTCATTGCAGGGTCACGTCCAGCCTCTCATCCACCAGGACCCCCAAGTCCTTCTGGGCCAGGCTATTCATCCCACAACATGTATTGGTACCATGCGTTGCCCTGACCCTGCATGAGATTCCCATGGATCCACATTTTGATTTTTTCCAGGCCCCTCATTAAATAACTATAACTAACTATAACTATAACAACTATAACTATAACTATAACTAATAACTATAACTAATAACTATAACTATATAACTATAACTATAACTATATAACTATAACTACAACTACAACTATAACTAACGATAATTAACTATAACTATAAATTTAAACGAAAATATAAATATCAGTGTAAAATACTGGTTCTGGGTGCACCTTTAGAACAAAATTCTTGTACTGCTTTTTTAGCAGTATGTTGCAAGAAGGACATTGAAGGGAACTCAAAGCAGAACGTAAGGGAATATAAGCAAATATTGTGAATTTCCTGAGTTCAATCAGAATACCATATATTTATATAGATACATTCTTGAGTTCTACTCTTCTGCCTTTTCCCTACTTAAAAAACTAGAAAAACACTGTGTACGCCTGATTTTGAGAGACAGTCTGTTTCTATCCTCTGCCCTGGTGAAATAGTTCAGGAACAGTTCATCCTGTTAAAAATATTATCCCTGTAATGCTGCCAGCCAGGTCAGCAAGAAGCTCATGTTATCTGCTGTTTTTGTGGCAGTACTGCTCATAAAACTTGGATTTGCTGGAGAATTACTGAAACCCAGTCACTGTTATCTGAACACTCTTTCATTCATGAATATGCTTGCTTTGTCCATTCAATCCAGTGACAACTTTACGTCTTTCCTGCCCTTATCATTTCAGAAAAGGCTTCTTTAGATTTAGGGAGAGTCTTTTTACTCTGTGGGACAAAATCACATGGTTCATGAATATTGATCTTACAATTTGTGAAGTCAGGCTTTTTGTACATTATTTCTGTGCCACCTACATCCATTTTCAACTATCTAATTTTTTTAAAGTTTCATTTTAGAAGGAAATTCAGATTAAAAATTGTTAATTGACTGCACATCTTTCTCACCTGCTTAGTTTTTTGTTTCTTTTTCTTCTGGTGTCTCTAAGTTCCTCAGGAGTAGCTGTATTTTGTAATGTTTTCCATACGGTGTAAAGGTAGGTCTAAAGAAAAGGTGTTGGCTTATGACATAGTCCTGCATGGAAAGCACCAGAATGAAAAGAGCTAGGGATCTTTAAAAATAAAGAAGCTCTGTCATGGGCAGCAGGGTGTTAAACTTTCTGTTGTGATTTAAGCTCAGATGGCAGCTCACCAATATGAAGCTTTTCACTCCCCCCTCACACCTCAGTGAATGGGAAGGAGAATCAAAACTAAAACTTGTAGGTTGGTAGAAGAAGGGTTTAATAATTTAAACATAAATAACATATAATAATTACAGTAAATAATGAGAATGAGAATGATAATAAGAGGGGGAGAAAAACAAACAAGGAAGAAAAAGAGATTCACAATACTACTGCTGTCCTTCTGACCAATGCTCAGCCCCATCTCTACACCCCGAACAACCCCCTTTCCAGCCAGGTAACTTCTCCAGTTTATATATCAATTAGGAATGACATTCTGCAGAGTCCAATATCCATTTGGCCACTTTGGGTCACCAGGGTCCTGGCTATGCCCTTTCACAGTTTATTTTTTTTCTGATCCTCTTCACTGGCAGAGCACAAGACATAAAAACAGTCCTTAACTTAGTAAGAACACTATTTAGTAGCAAACAAAATATCAGTGTGTTATCAACATTATTCTCATATTGAATCCAATCAACTGTGGAGAAGTAATTAACTCTACCTGTGTAAAAACCAGGACATTTTTTCCTTTGCTTCTTTGCAAAAAAACCATGTAGACTGATCTGCAAAATTTATTTCATAAAGTAGTTGTTCCTGTGTTTCTGCATTGCTTCAGTGTAGATTGAGGGCAACGTACATTAGTTAGACTCACCCTGGTGTAGTTCCTACACAGATTCCTCATTCAGCTTCTGCCATCTCCTGTTACAAGTTCCACTTGAACAATTTATGTTCTATTCCTCAAACCTCCTGATATTATTTCTTAACCAGCTTCCCACCTTTACACTGATTTATTCTTACTTACCTGTTAACTCTTTCATTCCTGAAATGAATACCAAGGATCTATTTTCATTGTATCTCACATTATATATTAAACAACATCCTTGTAACAAGTTGCTGCTTTAAGCGTAAGACCAAATCTAAACTAGTATTCATTTATCTTTTCAAACCTAACCTGGTCTCTGTAGTTATATTAAAGACAATTATTGATATCAATTATCTCAATGCTGCAGTTACCAACCAGAATAAAAGCCTTATGGGTGGCACTTTTCAATACCCCATACATCTGCTATTCCCTCAGACAAGTTCTCTGCCAAACCAGTTCACTTACCTGAAGATATCTTCTAATGTTCCTGTGTGGTTCATGCAATCTGTATCTGCAAAAGTCCCCTGAAGGTCACACTGCATGACCTCCCAATGTTCAAAATGTTGACACAGGAGCACGACTCTCTTTTCTGTCCTGCCTGAATAGTTGATGTTCTCTACCTCTGACTCAAGGGACAAGCAAGACTTTTTTAAAGTACATAACATTATAAATATTGCTTGAAGCATGTCGTGAGATTACTCTAGCAATCAGAATTGTGGGTTATAGAGTTGCTGAATATTCCTTTTACCCTCTGTACTTCTCTGACTTCTGAGTTCCTTCTCAATGTTCCTCTGTTTGGGCCCATTATGTAAATACTGGCTGCCTGCCACAATCAGCTATAATGAGCTGCAATGCTAATTGATATCAGTAAGTCTACAGAGTGCAGGTCACGTGCCAGAGCACTTCCATTGAGCCTTTGATCTGCTTACATGTGTTGTCTGCATATCTTTAATGGACTTCCTTCACTTTAAGGAAGACACTTTTTGAAGAAAGTACCTCAATTTCCCTTGTGCACAACAGACCCCTGAAGTCTTTCCTGCCTGTTCACTTCCCTTGTTGCAGTGGCAATACTGTGCAATGGATACTGTACAGTGGATTTTGTCAGGCTGGCTCTGAACAACTCTAAGTATGAATTGTTCTTCTGGTTTTGATGGTGAGGATTTAAAAATCTCACTTTTCTTCTGAGGTGTGTGTATACTGTATGCGTAATTATAATGTTTGGTCTACTACAAATTGAACCACAGAAGTAGGGAGATCACTTCCTAGAGAACTCAGATCTGTGTTTGAACACCAGGGTTGAGGTCTTTGTTCTCATACTTGATTTCAAAGGAGCAGTCAGATTTTATATGAGTGATTTAACATCCTGATGAAAATCACTTGTAGTTAAATTCTTGGCATTTGTGCCACTTTCTTTGAGACTTTTTTGATAATAAAGTCAATTACTGACTTGGCAGCTCTCATCGCAGTCCCATAGCTTCTCTGCAATAAAGTAATGGGTACTTTATTGCAGAATGGGCAGTATCTTTTCCTGCTGTTCAGAGCTAAAGATCACATTCTAACGTGGTATTTAAGATGTGATACTGAGCATATTTACTCAATCCAAGATACATCTGTTAAATGAGACTCAACAAAGTCTTTCACACCTGAAACAGGAAGCTTCTCCACAAACACTGTTCCAGGTTCATAAAGATAAAGGAAGGGAGGAGATACATGGGCTGTGAGCAGACTTCTCAGTCTTCACAGCCAAATGGAGAATGCACAGCTTAACAGAGGACAAGAGGAAGCCAATATTGATATAATATGTGATTTACTCAGCCTGACATATGCCCATACACACAGCTGCCTCACAGCCCTTTTTCACTGAGAAATGTCTTTATGCAGGCAGGTTACAGATGTTAAGTCAGATGCTTCCAGGCAAGCCTTAATGATGAATGTTTATTTAGAAATAAGAAGAGTTCTTTTTTATCACTTTCATATGGTTTAACCACATAAAAATGACAATAATTTCATTTTTTGAACTAGTTTGGGAGGTCTTTGTCTAGAAAAATGTTTACTTTTCCTGTGCAATGTTCAGTTGGCACTAGAGGAAGGGACTCTGTCAGCATTAAGCCACATCCATAAATAATTTTCTTATAGTATCTAACACCTTAGAATGATCCGGGGTGTACCATATATGTTGTGCATATGGGAACTAATCCAAAGTTGTTACCTACATAGCAATTAGGCTCAAAACTAAAAGTTCTGCCTACATCATTTACTTTTCCAGACAGGTATAGAGGTTGAGAGTGTGTTTTGTTCTGAGGGCTTGCAGCAATGAGAGGGACATTTCAAAACGGATGTAACAGTGTTATTGTCCCTGCTGTTATTCATGACATGATAATGCCTTGAGGCTCCTGTCAAACTGAGACTCCCATTGTGCTAGCTGGCAGAGAAAGACAGAATAAGATAAGAAGATAAGAAGATAAGATAAGGTTACTACCTACAAGGCAGCTTGGACAAAGATCAGGGGAAAAAAAATGAAAAAACTAAAAAAAAAGCCCACACAAAAGTATCATTGTGATTTTGTGAACATGAAGTTGAGACACAGGTGGGAGAATGGTATGATCCAGCCCAGTACTTTACTTTGGAGTCAAAGGGAATGTACCCATACTTACAGGGTTGTCCATGTTTCAGCAGTTCTGGTATCACTCACCTGTGAGTTCAGCAAAGAGCCAGGAATAAGATACTGATCTCTTGTCTCTCCAGCTCTTCACCTGAACTGCTGGGGCACAAGATGATATTGATACCTTTTTTTTTCTATTGACAGAAAGGAGGAAAGTTCCTTTCTAATTAAAAGTTAGATGTTCAGGTCTTTACATGTTTACATGTTCATGTCACGCGTAGTAATTTTTTAAACAGCTTGAAGCTGATAACAAATGCCCAAATTTAATTCAAAGACCACAGGAAAGATTTTTGTTAACTATGTCAAGGTCATTTCCCTATTACAAATGGCATAGTTGTACTGGTTTTTGAAAGAATCTCTAGCATTTTCAGATTTATGCAATAGTATGGAATAATTGCCCTGTGGTGGTAACCAGGTTTTTCAGATTATTGAGACTTCTTTAGCCATTGTAGCTTCAAAGTTGTGCTCTTTTATTCAGGGGAGCTGTGAATATTTACATTTTAAAGTACACTGACCATGATAACTGCTGAAACTGTTTGTTGACATGGAATTAAGCATATGCATAAGCATTCCTTAGATAAACCTAATTTATTTAATGAGAATGTTCCCGAAAATAACAACTTGTTATTGGACCTTTAGCAATTAGACTTATAAAAGTTATGGCAGATCAGATTGTTAGTCTAATTCATAATACATATTGCTGATATATATGCTGATATATATATATAATATATATTGGCTGATAAGTCTCCCAACTGGTGTTTTTCTGTTCATAAAATCCATCCATTACTAATTCACATTGTTAGTTTCTAGTTCCTAGAAATGCAAGAAATTCAGTGTTTCGGTTCACTGGGGTTTTCATTAAGTTTTATTTAGTTTTTAGACTACAGCCTTCCCTTACCATTGTGTATAAGAATAACTAAAGAAAAATCATTGCCTTGAGCAGTCAGATCTGTTACTTCTGAAATTACATCAGAAATTACTGAGTCTACCTATCTTCATGTGCGTTATATGTCCATATAGTTGACCAACTCTAAAAAGGCCAATAAGATGTCCTTACGGAAGAAGGAAATAATTAATTTGGCATGTTAAAAGTTTCTGTGATCAATTTTGGTTTTGAAATTTTGATTGAATTTGAAAGAAGTTGTATTTTCAGACCATCCTCTGCTCCCTATGTATTTCCAGTAGACACCTGTTTTCATCCATGTTCATTTGTAAAATGTTCACGTAACATTCAACACATCCAGCCCTATGAATTGCCTCTTTCCTCTTACATTCCTCTTTGCTAGCCATCTCTAAATGTCTCAGGGGTTTTGAATTAATATAGTGTTTGTTCAATCAGTTCAAATATTCAATGTATTTTATGTGTATCAGTGGAGTTATGTATCTATATCCTACAGAGGATGAAAACATTTTGAAATCTGTTTTATATTAAATACAGTTGTTAAATTATTTTTAAAGTCTAGTTTGTGCTTACATATATAACCACTACTTAAATATTTAGGAGGTGGAGATGGAAAACTGGTGAACTGATAGACCTAGAGCTAGGAGAAGCCAGGGTTTAGGAGCATAGATGCATCAAAGTTCTACTGTATGATAAGTCTAAAAGTACATTGTTTTGTTGCTACCACCTTAGTACAGCTTTGGGCAGTAGTGAAGGAGAAAGGAGAAGGGATAAAATGTATGTTTTGGACCAGAACTATGCAATCCTTTCACCAGGCCCTGGAAAGTAATATGGAAAGTACCAAACAATGACTTTCAAGTAGGCAGATTGCTCCTAAAGTCTCTGCCACAACAGCAGCTACAGTCAGCTCACAAAGATATCAGTTCCACTTGTGCAAGGTTCCTTTAGCTTGATTCTGTAACTACTATATTCACCCTTTAAAGTGTAAGATTCTTTCCTACTTGAATTTTAGTTCATTGACAGATGCATGTAGGACATTCTTTTTTGTAGGCCTTGTGCATTGGAAGTCACTGCAGCCAAAACACCCAGAAGAAAAAACAGAGAGAGGAATTCATAGCTAAGTACCACCTGAAATAAGACAGGACATATTTCAGTTAGCATAACATAAGGCTCTACAGTAGAGGCAAAACAGAAGTACTACAAAAAACCAGTATTTTTTATATATATATATTAACATTGTTATCTTCAACAATACAAGCACTCTAGAAACTAATTGGCAAATTTAGTAGGATAATATTAATTCAAAATGTTTCAAGCACCTTAGGCTGTTATTAAATAATTCTACAGCCCTATAATTCTGTAATATTATCACTGGTTTTCTCTGTGCTTCTTAGATCTTTGAAATTCATATATATCATTTACGGATTCAGTTATTTGCACATCCCTACTCCACTTGACACGTCTGCTCTACTCTACATTCTTTGCTTTCCATCTTTGAAAACCTGTAAAAGTCACCTGGGACTACAAAAGTACAAGGGTAAGAGGTATTTGACGTAACAGTTTGTGAGCTCCTCAAAAGAAACGCCTCTTTAATGCAGCTGGAATGAACCGCGAACAAACCAATGTTAGTTTTGAGTAGGGCAATGGATGCAACCAGCAACACTCAGAAATTTCAAACACTAAAAAACAAATCCTTTTTCTTTATGGAAACACAACATTTCTTTCTGGAAGAAGATACAGACACCCTGTTCTGAAGAAGCCAAGATGTCCAAAGGGTTTTTGTGGCTTGCTAGCCACTGAGATGTGGATTGCCAACAAAAATGTTTTGCACTTATACCAGTAACAAACAAAATGTTGCTGGAGGCAACAGCTACTGCAAGCACTTGAAAAAAGGAAACTCTAGCCAATTACCATGTACCAAAATAGATTCTGAAGTAAGAAAATGCCTTCTTTTCACCACCCACTCAAATGTCTTATTTTATATTGTGCCAAAACTGAAGGGTCGATGATATTCCCATTAATTCTGACAAATTCATGGGAAAATTGGGGAAGACCTCTCCCCCCAGATCATTCATATGGAGAACATACTCCAGCTTAGCTTAACTGGCTTCCGTATGTCACTCCTATTCCACTGATAAATAGCTCCCAGTACATGTACAGACTAATGTCCTTCAGTGTATTATAGCCTGGAAAGTGACCACAGGAACTTCTAACTCAGTATGCAAGATGAATTTATTATTAGAAAGGGTTAAATAGATTGTTGTCATTGCTCCTAACGGAACCAGGAATATTGTCTAAAAGCAAACTACACCATCATTAGTGCTTACAGTGAGGCCCAGGATGCATGCTTTTATAAAATCAGAGAATGTCACCAGCAGATGGAGCACAGTAGGGGGTATGCCTTTGGTCCATCAGTATCTCATCTAGGGAGGAAAAAAATTCTTACATGTTTAAATTTGTTAAGAGTGTTACTTGAAAGGGAGGAAACACTCTCAAAAAATAGTTTATAAAATAAAAAGAAATTAGAATTGTCCAGTGATTGTAGGATAGCACAATCTTAAATGATTATTTGAGTATTGTGTTTGCTAACATAATGTTTTACATGCACCGAGCTATTTCCATTGACTGCAGATCTCAGAGCATCAGAGTTGTTTTTCTCTGCTTCCTCCATAAAATCTGCTTCATTCTGCTGACATGCTTCATAATTTTCCTTCGTTATCTGCTTCCATCCTGTTTGGAGCCTGAGGGTATCCTTCTTCATAATCATTCTTTTTAAGCTCCTAGCTGATTTGCTTTCTTCAAAGATGGGTTCTCTGAGCCTTCCTTTCCCTGAATTTTTAATTTATTCCTTCAGCAATCAGTTTCAGTAATGTAATGCTGGAAAGGAAGCTACTCTTCAGATTCAGAAAACATGGCACTATCTGGCTTTCATGCTTTTGTTTTGGATGTGGGAGTATACCCAGGTCAGCACGGAGTTTTGCATGGATTTGTTGGGCAGGCTATTTTCTTATATTTTCCTTCTGAATATAGGACTGATTTTTTGTGTCTACATTTCTACATATCTCTGAAGTGGTTTCCAACTCAGACAGGACTGGAAACCCAGTATTTTAAGCAATTTTCTGTGTTTAGCTGACAGAACTAGGTGTTGTACCATTGAAATAGCACTAGTCTTGTTTTAAGGTGATGAACACTGAAATACAGTTATCAACAATCCTGTTGAAGCAGGATTTACATAGCTAGTTCAGAGAAGATCTAGCTCAGTGACAGGTGTTCTTCCAGGCGTTGAAGATGATCCCCTGCTTTCCCACTGCATCTCTCAAGGCTTTAGTACCTCCTATCTCAACAGCACAGAAAATTCAGTCAGGAATACCAAAGAAATTTGTGCTCAGAATTTCAGTTTTACATCTTTTAATTAAACTTTTGTAACTTTTGTTAATACCATCCTTAATTTTTCTTTTTTTCTTTTTTTTTTTTTTTTTTAAGATGGAAGGGAGAAAATCAGTTAATTAAATCCACTCTATTTTGGAATACATTGTCCATGCTCCTACAGACAAAAAAAAAATCCTACTGTAGGACACAAAACAATTCCTGTGATATTGCAAGAATTGCAGTCCAAGAACTTCTGAAAAGAGATGAAAATGCAGAACTGCAAATATCTTACCCCCATCCTCTGGCTACCAGAGTGACATAGATCAGAGAAGAAAAATCCCCTTTTGTTTACTGTTTCTTCAGTCCATCTGTCATAATAAGAGAAAAATTAAGGTGATTTTATTCTGTGTTTAAGATTTTCTCTGCCTACCCCTTCACAGATGGGAGATTGGTAATTGGAGCACTTGCAGTCTTACCTGTGGGGTTGGTTTGCAGACACGGGATGTCTTCTGTTCTCATCTACTATCAAGAGAGACCAACGAGACCGTGATTTTGGCAGATGAGTTGTGCTCTAAACCCAAACCATCCATCGTGCAAGCCTGTAATCGCTTTGACTGTCCACCCTCCTGGTATCCTACAGAGTGGCAAGAGGTAAGAATTTATGTGTAACCTCATTTTAGGACTGCTTGCACACACTTCAATGGTCTAATGGCTGGAGCACCTTTCCTATGAAGACAGGCTGGAGAGCTGCAGTAGAGAGGGCTCCAGGAAGACCATAGAGCAGCCCTACTGTTCATCAGGTGTGCCCACAAGAAAACTGAAGAGGGACTTTTGACAAGGGCATCTAGCAATGGGGCAAAGAGTAATGGATTTAAACTGAAAGAGGGTAGATTTAGTTTAGATATTAGGAAAAATATCTTTTAGTGTGAAGGTAGTGAGGCACTGAAACAGGTTTCCTGGGGAAGATGTGGATGCCCCATTCCTGAAAGTTTTCAAGGCCAGGTTAGATGTAGCTTTGAGCAACCTGGTCTAATGGAAGCTGTGCCTGCCCAGGGGGGCATAGGGGGATGGGGTGGAACTAGGACAACTTTTAGGTTCCTTCCAACATAAACCATGCTAAGATTCTATGGTTTTGCTTTAGCCCATCAGCAGGAATCATTAGTCATTCTGAAAAGTCATTTAAAAACTGCAAAGTGTATATTTTTTGCTCTTAAAAAATGCATCTATGTTTCCAGAGGTAAATAACGACTGTAGCTATTTCTAATGCAAAGTTATTGGAAAATCTTCACAGCTGGCCATAGATTTCAAACAAAAATATCTGGAATATACTGGGCTGCTGCAGTGAGTGGACTTGGACAAGCTATGTCAAAGTTTCTAAGAATACTAAGCTAGAAGGATCAAGGATAAAAGAGTCTTTAAAGCATTTTGAGTATTTCATATATTCTCAAATAATAATTTAGTTTAGTACTGTTAGAGTCCAGGGCACATGGAAAATCCCTCGAGCTGCCCTGGGGGGTCCGAGACCCTAGCTGGGACCCCAGGAAAGCATTGCCTTTGACCTAAGTCTGTGGAAAAACTTCCAACACTTAGAGATTAATTAAAAGCTACAAATACTTGAAATAAATAGCAGTTTAGTTTGACACAGAGTGAAAATTTGTAGTTTTGAATTTTTAGTATGGAGATAGATGAGAGCAAAATAGAGAATTTTGGGTGGTGCCTTTTCTTCTTCTTCTTCTTCTTCTTCTTCTTCTTCTTCTTCTTCTTCTTCTTCTTCTTCTTCTTCTTCTTCTTCTTCTTCTTC